>PVJI01002441.1:0-145222 GCA_004026765.1 Micronycteris hirsuta
GCGGCAAGTCTCCTCTGCGTCCGCCCTGGTGCGTTTGGGGTCACCCGATCCCTTGCTGTGGGAGCTGTCCCGTGTTCATCGCACCTGTGGCCTTGACCCACTTCATGCCAGTAACACCCCTCCACCCAGTTCTGACAACCAGAATGTCACCAGACACTGCCACATGTCCCCTGGGGGACAGAATCACCCTCAGTTCCGAATGACTGTTCTAAAGGATTTTCTCCACTAGCATGAGGCCTAAAGGAGGGAATAGGTGAATACAAGAAACTCAGGGTCCCTGTACCTCAAGAACTTGTAATCCCGTGGGTCTCCACAAACTAGTCATATGGAAAATCAAGCCTCGCTGAGGACCTGCAGTGCAAGTGCCACGGGAGAGGACGAGCCACGGTCCACGTCCGATGGCTGGGTCACCAAGTCCCACAGGGACACTCTGGGGTCCCAACGCCAGTTCCTCATCAGCACACGGTATGAGGGTAAGCATTGGCATGAAATACCATGTGAACAAAGCACAAACTAGGCACAAAGGAGGTGTCCAGGCGAAACGAACCCCCTTCCTTTTTCCGGAAGCTGGGGTCGGCTGCAGCACACGCCGTCAGCAGCAACGTCACTCCCCACCACCGCGCTCCCCATCCAGACCAAGTGGCAGGTGATGCGGCGTCCCCTTGGGGACCCAGCGAACAGATACCCAAGTATCTCCAAGTCGGAACTTCCAGGGTCTGGAGTAGATTCACCACCCGCCCCAGGCTGCTATCTTTTTATTCCACTCACAGGGCATCAAAAAAAAAAAGGGTTTCCACAAGGCCAGGCTTCGAAAGCATAAAACGAGCTTCAGAAAAGCCCTGAACTTCAGCGAGCATGTTCCTGGGCGTATTTTGAGTGCCATTTGCATTCGTGGCAAACAGCTCTCGGAGGCGTCTGGGCGCCCCGCCGGGCAGGGGTTTGGGGTTTCGTTAGGCACTAGCGGCACGGGCATGCCCACAGTGCTCCGGGCACCCCGGTCCACAGGCAGCCGAAACCCTGGGATCAAGTGCAAGGAGGGCTCCGGCTGCCAAATTTCAGGGCAGGGGGAAAAAAAGAGAAAAAAGAAATCTGGAATGTGTTTCTACTTACTGTCCATTCCAGTAAAATGAAACGGTCTCTCCTCCAAACATGTGTTCCTGCTTAGGCCAGAAACTGTATATATTGGTCTAAATCCAGAGTGGTCTGGGTGACATATTCCTCCACATGACAAAATTACTACAACCTGCACTCTCTGTAGAAATGCCTGTTGCAACAGTATAGGATGATAATTTGTTGTACAACAAAAGTACATAATAATTTCATGTCGGTGTGGGCCAGGCCTCGGGATTTTCAAAGGGAACGCGCAGAGGCAGGCAGACCCGTGTTGAATGCGCATCACCCCCCCGAGTCCCCCACCCCTGCCCCCCACACATGCTCAGATGGTGTGTGATCAGGCCGGGAGAAAGTGGGGCTTTATTTATAACATACCATATTCCACTTGAAAGTGACAAGAACACACACAATCAAAACCCTAAAAATAAAGCCAGATGGAAATCTGGTGTTCTCACGCAGGAGCCATCCGCGGCCAGAGCTGGTTCCCGCACCAAAGGGCGAAGAGGGGCGAAGGAGCCAGAAGACAGGAATGCTCATCTATCAGCACGGAGCTGCCGCGGACCGTCCAGGGCAAAGCCACGTGAATTCCTCAAGACCCCCCAAACCACAGCCTCCTCTTCAGCCCTGGTCTGGGCTAAGGTTTCATTACGCACCCCGGGCCCTGTTCCAATCCTCTCATCTGTCCCTCTAAGCGGCTCCGACAGATCACTCTGCAGTACACGGATTCTCGTTGGGATAATGTCTTGGAGAGGAACAACCCGAAATCTGATCCAGTCACAGTGCGTTCACAGCAAAGCGTTTCTTTATGACGCTTCTCACAAAGCAAGGTTGCAAACCAGGGAGAAGTAGGGGACTAGAAAAATGGAATGCAGAACATAAAACAGCTCTATGGCTAATAAATTGGAGGGTGACACCATCTTTCCTGATGTGGAAACTTTGGTTCTAGGAAAACGTGAAAACATTCTTTTCTCTTCCCTCCCTCCCGTCAGCCTTTCCTTCCTTCCTTCTTCTCCTTCTTTTCTCCTTGTCTCTCCTCCCTTTCTCTCTCCTTCCATTGTTTCAATGAAGGAAAAAGGGGACTTTCTGAGGCACTTCCTCAAGTCTCCCCACTTGGGTGTCCCCACAGGGAATGAGGACATCCAAGCACCGTGGATCCCCCAGCTCAGATCTAAATGCCAGACTTACTGTCACCCCCACCCCCCAAGAATGAGCTGGGCTCTACTCAGACACACTTCGAATGTTCCTATGACGAAGGGATCCTACCAAAGCCTTTTATATGTCAACTACGTCAAGAGTTAACTTAATTTGTCCCTGTTATCAAGGGCCATGGCTTGAGCTGCCATGGCTTCAGAGGGCCTAGCTTGCTCTCCAGCAGCCTGGGCACCCAGACCTGTCTTCTGGGTTGGGTGACCATCGAAAATCTATCTTCTTAGAGTTTTTTGATTCAATAAAACCTGAAACATATTTTGCCTGGCATTTTTCCTCAGGATTTTTAAACTCGTGTGCACTTTATGGCAAATGAGATCCATATGTCCCCGATTCATTGATACTTAAGCCATTAGGACGCTGTTTTGTAAGAACACTTTGATGTCCAAGGGCCGGCGAGCTGTTTGGAGGGCTTTTTTTCTTCACAAACAGGAAGTTTTCCCTTCTTGGAAAGTACACAAAGTGAGGGCCTGGCTCCCCCAGAACTGGGGACAGTGAGCAGGAAGTGGTTCCAGCCTGTCGGGATGTGTTTGTCCTGCTCGGCATGGGACAGCCCCGAGCCCCTGCCCCCGGGCGTAGGGTGGGAAGGGGTCTTGTGTAAGGAGCCTCAGAGCCGAGGTCGGGCCTGGGCCTGGCGCCGGGGCCATTAATGGGCTGCCCATGCCCCGGGGACTCAGACCCATCTCCCACAGTGGACTCCACAGGCCTTGGCATGTTTATTGCTTTTACAGGACAGCAAAATAACATGTGACAAAACAAACAGCTAAACGCCACGGCTGGGCGGAAGAGTGGGGGTGCCGTTGGACCTCCTTTCTCTAGGACTGCTGTGGAGATGGGGACCTGGGCTCGGGCCAGGGGGATGGGAGGCAGTCAGGACAGGAAGTGAGGGGACCAGGTCCGGGTGAGACAGGAACCACACCCGGGGCATCGAAGGGGCTTCGAATTTGAGTGTGGTGACTGGCCTGCGCCTCACAGGCTCAGCTGGACCCCACTACCACCAGGGAGGGGGAGGGAAAGAGCCAGGGCTTCAGGCACCAGCAGACCTGGGTCTGGAATACCAACCTGGGTGAGTGTCGTCACCTGTCGAAGCCTCAGTTTCCCTCCCATAAGTAGTGAGACCCAGCCCTAGAGATGAAGCCGCTGCACCATCTCACCTGGCCCTCTCTCCACCTACGATGGACACTGTCACTCGTTTGGCTTCCCCACATCCAGCCTCCCTTCCTGTCTGACCACTGGTCTCCCTTGGGGGTCTCCTGGGTGCGAGGTGTGGGTTATCTCCCTCTCCTCATGCAGCCAAGGGGTGACCTATGACACAGAAGGGTGCTTTCATTTGTGATTTTGATTCTGGAGCACTTGGCGTTAGCACCCGGGGACAGCTGGAGGTCAGACTCACGGCAGCGGAGCTGGGCACCGATGGTTTCAGCGCTGTGTTTCTGCCTTCGATCCTGGGACATGCTTGGTTCCAGCTCCGCAGTCCCACCTGAGCTCTCCTGCCTCCTGCCGTTCTGGGAGCACCCAGAGTCCTTCGAATGAGGACCCTGTTGCTCAGGACAGAGGGAGTGCTTGCTGCCTGCAGCCAACACGCCTGACCAAACCGCAGCCTCCAGCTCAGCCCTCACATTCAGTCTGCTGTCCGCCCCAGCAACCGTCCTTGCTTCTCCGCCACACCAACTCTCCAGCCACAGCCTCCCACCCGCCCACTCTCTCCTCCCAGCACATGCGTTCCTCTCCTTCTCCCTCGGGCCCCTCTTTCCACTCCTACTTACGTATAGAAGACACCTGCCCCCACCTGTGTTTTAAGTGGCACTAACCGTAGGGGTGAGCATGTGACCCAGACCTGGCCAAGGAATCCCAATTCCTGGACATGGCAACAGTTCAGGAACGGGCACAGGACCTGAGCTGGTCCAATGTGACGTTTTGGAATACTTGGGAAATGGAGCCGCCTGTCAGCTGGACTTGCTGCACTAGCTGGTTGCAGACCTAGAGCAGCAGGGGGAGGGATGGACCCTGCCGGGGGAGAAAGTGCCCGAGTGGGAAGCCAAGACAGGGATGCAGAGCCAGAGATAAAGACAGCGTCTTGATGACGTTGTTTAAAGCCCTGGATCCCGCCATCCCTGAAGCATCACATCCCTAGATTCGCTGGATATGTGAGCCAGTCTACTCAGGCGAGTCAGCTAACGTTGGGGTTCTGTCACTCACAGTGGAAAGAAACCTGATCAGTGCCCCATCTCAAACCCCACCACTGACCGACCACCTGAACCAACCCTTCATCAGTTCCCCAGATGGCTTTGCTTTTAGACCGCTCCCACCTGGCAAACACCAGCCCTAGGAGAGTCCAGCTGCTGACCCACTGGTCCCAGCTCCCACACGGGACATCCCGGGCTCACTTCAACAGCATGGTCTCCAAACCCAACCCCGTCCTCCGTGGAACCCTGTGACACTGCAGGGTCCCCCGCAAGCCCCCCCACTGTAGCCCAAGTGGCTGTCCCAGTCAGTAAACTCATCGTCCAACCCTTCTGTCTCACCAGTTCCTGCCTGCTCTCAGTGGGATTTATTCACTCCGCACGCTTGTCCTGTGCCTGATCCCGAAAGACATGGAGAGGAAGACATGCTCTTTACCCTCAAGATGCTCACGGTGCAGTGAGAGAAACAAGCCCTTTAGCTCAGGCATCCACAACCTCCAGGCTGTGGACCAGCACTGGCCCAGGCTTGTAGGAACCGGGCTGCACAGCAAGAGGTGAGCTTGGATGTCATGTGCTTGAATCATCCCCAAACCATCCCGCCCCTGCCCCCGAGCCTCCTGCTCCATGGAAAAACCGTCTTTCCACGAAACTGGTCCCTGGTGCCAAGAAGGTTGGAGACCGCTCTTTTAGCCAATGAGCATGATGCGATAGGAACAGGGCTACACAGCAGTGTGCAGAAAGTACCAGAGCCGCCCTGTGGCTGAGAAGATTAGTCTGGTCAGGAGGGCTCAGACAGGCCTCCCTGATGAAGACCAGCGTCTGAGTAGGACTTTGACAGCTGAGTGGGCGCTGCAGGTACAAGGCGCATCTGGAGAGGGCAAGGCAAGGGTGTTTTGGAAGAAAAGTCCATTGGGCATAGGCTTGGCATGGCCGAGCCTACTCTGATAAGAGGGGAAGACCCGGGGGTGCTGGAGACCCCAGCTGCTCTGCCTGCACCCACTGTGGGCTCTCCGACCTTCTCTGCCACAGCCCCCGGCGCCACCTTTCAATGCAGTACCTGCTACAACCTCTTCAATGGCCTCCCAGAGTTTAGATAAGAACCCAAATCCTCAGAACAGCCTGTGACGTCCTGTCTGGCCCATGCCCTGCTGACTGGCCGGAGCGGCCATCTTCGGAATTGACATGATGAAGGTAGAAGCACCTCCATTCCCCTTGGTTTCTGATGGCTGAAGAGAAGAGGCTTCCTCACTGACTTCTTTCACCCACCTGCTCCTGTTGAGCCAGCAAGAAATAATCGTTACCACGTTTAAGACTATGCATGGTCGGTATTGGGCCTATTTGTTACAGCAACTGGTGCCACACTAACTAATACGCTTTGGGCAAGTTATTAAACCTTTCTGCGCCTTGTTTTTCTCATCTGGACAAAGGACAGACGTGTGTTCTCATGAAGATGTGTATGGACTGTTAGGGGCTCTTTTACAACGGAGCTGATATTAAACAATACCGAGGCTCCAGGGGGCCCTCACATAACAGTCCAGGCACAGGCGACTGGGGGCTGAGGCCTCGGCTCCACGGTCCCAGGAGCCAAGATTCGTTCTCTTGTTGCTCTGCTATTTCCAAGGTATCGTTCCGTCCACGTGGACCCAGACGGCTCTCCATGATGCCAGCCAGTACGAAGAGGTTAAAAGGACACATCCCTTCCTTTTAAGGGCAAGACATTGGCATTGTACATGTCTCTTCTGCTCACACCCCACTGACTAGAATATGGTCCTCCCTAGCTGCCAGGGGGGAGGAGAGAGACATGTGGCCACATTCTGGATGGTGTGCTCAGCTTGATCAGGCGTCTGGGTGTAAGAGAGAGAGACGGGTACCAGGAGAACCCTAGCAGTCTCCGCATGAATTAAAGCCCTTAGCACAAGGCCTGGCCAGTCACAAGCGTTCAACTAGACTAAACGCTGCCCGGACTCCATGGCTTTCTAGGTGTCCTCACGCTTCCCTCCCCTCGGCACCCAGACTCGGCACCTCCCCCAATGTGCATGAAGATCGGATCCTTAACAGGGCTCGTAGGCTTTCATTAAGCACGGCTTGAGGCACCAGGCCGGGTGGAGGCCTGCCCGCCCTCCCCACGCAGGTGCTTCACAGGGGCAGCCCTAGCCCGCTTCGAGCTGCGTGCCTGTGGCCTGGGTAACAGGGATACAGCCTCGACACTTGCTTCTCGAAGCCCAGATGTCAGCCACATGAACCCTAATGATCTGCAGCTGGTCCTTGGGCACTCTCAGACTCCCAGAGGCCCACGCTAGGGAATGATAATAATTATAATAAAAATTGCTACCACTGAGGGCTTGCCCATGGCCTGGGCGCCAAATGGGGCCCTTACAGGATCGCTTGTTTGCACAGAGACTGTGAAGTGGGGAGGTATGTTCTCCACTTTACAACCGAGACACCGGAAGCTCGGGTAACCCGGCTGGCTTCAGTCCACACAGCAAGTGGCCAAGGCGGGATTTGAACCCAGAGCTTTCTTACCACCCATCTCCATTCTCTGACACATTGGTAGCAGGGGCTCACAGCAGCGCCTGGGCGCCTTCATCATCTGCCTCCCCAGCATCCACTCTTGTTCCCCCAGTTCTCTGTGTGTGTGAGCAGGGAGTACCCTCTCCCTGCTCCCCACCTATGGGTCTGGGCAGCCCCAGACACGGAGGCCATGGCTCCGACCTAAGCTCACAGCCATACTAATCCAGGGGTGGGCTTGTGATCCACCAAGGGGCCTCCGGCTGCAAAGGTGCCACTGAATCAGAGAGCACGGGAAGTCTGGCCCTGAGGCAGCCCTGAAGAGGAAGGCGTGGCCGCCTTGGGAAGACCACAGTCTGCCAGGCACTGTGCTGGGTACCACACGTCCTGTAGGATAGGTCCTTGTGATGGGCATTTCCTCCTTCACAGGAAAGAAAACCGCAACCCTGAGGGGTCATGTGACCTGCCCCCAGTCCCATGGCTAGTTAGCAACCAAAGCCTGTCTGATGCAAATCGATGTTCTCTCCCCTGGGCCACACAGAGAAGCCACCCACTTCTGCAGGAGCCTCAGCAATCATGTTATAAACAGAAAGCTGCGAGGCTCGGGAGAATGAAAATGCCTGACTACTATAATTCTCATCACCACCTGCCTAGTTCTCCAGGCTCCCACTCTGAGGGAACATGTAGCGTAGTTACAAACTTGTTTATAACATGCTTCTTCCACACTAAGGAATTTGGGTGCAAAACACAAACCTCAGGTGGCTTCCCTTCTGCCTGTGTCCGCCACACTTTGCCCCTGACCCTTCATCCAGAGGCAGCCCGGACCCAGCTCCACGTGTGCCCACGCCAGTGACGCAGGTAGGGATGAGGGAGGCAGACCGACCCTGCCTTTCACCAAGATTCCTGTGGAAGGGAGGTCCTCCATCACAGGAAAGAAGCTTAGGTGCTGGACACTGGAACTTAGGAAGAAAAATGTCTGCTACGTGAAATCCTTCCAAATGGTGTCCCACGAGTCTGAGGAGATGCTTTCAAAGGCAGCCTATGAGGCTCGATAGGGAGCTTAGCTCACCAGGTGCTCGGCAAACCTCGGGACGCTTCAGAAGTTGTGTTGACTCTCTCCTGGAACGGAGCAGAGACAGGAGTAATGAATCACCTGGGCCTGTTAAGCCCTGCTGCGGCCACTGAACGGGCTCCAAGCACGTGCTCGAGCGCACCCTGGAAATATGGGGGCTCTCAGGGGTTACCCAGAAACTAAGCAGAGCAACAAGCCAGGTTGACGAGATGACTTCAAAAGCCAGAGCCTCTCGGAGACTGAGAAATCAGCTGGAGCACATTACAGTCACGCAGGACCGAAGGCAGACAACTCATTAAAGGGATCGCCCTCAGTAATGAAAGCCACACCGGCTGAGAGACCAGCAGGCCTCGGGGAAGCCCCGCTGCGTCCCGGGCCGAGTGCAAGTGTAGACACTGCTCTGGCTCCCGACCACGGGAAACCGTTCGCCTCTTTTCTGACATCGTGTTCTGCAGACTCGCCCGTGACTCCTTCTCCCTTCACCTGCCCAGAGGACAGCACCGCGCCAGGTGCTTAAACGTTCCAATCCGCTTCTTCACGTGGAAAAGGGCCGACTGATTATGCATACTAAGTGGGGCTGTATTATAAGGGTGAAAACATGTTGGGGGGCCAGGTGTCCCAGGTCCCTTTGAAACTATGATAGAAACTGTTGATCCCCTTTCTAGGGAAAAATGCACGCACATGCCCCAATTTTGTATATAATTTAATGAACACCCTGAAGTTCCTCCATGGAAGTCTGGAGGCATAGCCTGTGAGACGTGCTAAAAATCCAACACTATGCAGAGGGAAGTTAGAACACTATAACCATTAGGAAAATGGATCGATCACAAGGCGGGATAGAATAACTCGAGATTGAGCTTTGATTCCAGTTCTGAGCTTCCCGGCAGCCAAAGCAAAAAGAGACACAAGAATAGTTATCCGTGTATTTTCAGAAGAGGAAGAGGGCATGACCTAAATTCTAAAAGAAATGCACTTAGGAAGACATCATTGAGTAATTTATAAGATGTCTTCATTGATATTTTGGTAATAAATACATTAGTGAATTTCATATGAATACCTATATATGATATTAAAGCTTAACTCATAAAACAAAATTCTAGACAGGCGTTCTGATGAGTGATAGAAATCTGATAGAAATGGCCCCTTCACATAGTTAGAAGATCACAATGCGCCGTCGCTTTGGTATTTAGGCACAGTGTTGTGGTTCTCACCGGATTAAATGCTCAGAATCATTTTTTCATCCCATATCAGGTAGGATCTTTTCAGGGGCCAGTGATAGAAAACCCAGCTCCAGAGCGTCTTGTCCAAAAGAGAGAATTTTTGATTCATGTTCCTGAAAAGTCCTGGCTTCAGGCAGCGCTAAACCCAAGGGCTCAACCAAGGTCAAGGGCGGCTGTTTTCTGGACAGCTCCCAGCATCCTGCTGGCTTCATGCCCGGCTTTGACCCTGCTGTCGTACCTGCTTTGTGCCCGAGGGAGAGAAAGAGCTCCCCCTGCAGAGCACAGCGCCAGTGGCCTCAGGAAAGAAAGAATCTGCTTTCTTCTCATTGTCTCAGGTTTCGTCAGGAGAGCATTCCTGATGGTGGCAGCAGGAATGTGACACCTACCTGGCTTAAGGCTCGCCCCCTAACCTGACCACACACACACCTTGAGAGCAACAGAAGAGGAAACGGATGAGGAGGAGAAACCAGCCACGGTTCCAGCACACACTTTCTAAACTCATGGACCTGCTTGGAAGGCAAGGGGCTCCGTCTACCAAATCTGAGTATTTTCAAAGGCTGGCGAGATTACTGATTCCTTCCAGAACTTCAGGCTGATGCTTTTGATGACCATTCAAATGGATGATCATTAAAGTAGTGATGATTAGAGAACCAACTAATCCATTTTCTAGATGGGAAGATGGAGGCCTAGAGAGGGTGGCTTAACTATCACCCTTATCGGGCAGTAATTACAATCTTTCCTACATCTTTTATGTTACTGGTTCTAAGACACATTTTTTATGTTTTTACATGCTAGCATCTCTGCAATGGCGCTGTGTGGTCGGAAGCGTCCACCAGTACGCCGGTTCTGTCCACTAGGGAACAAGGCAGCATGGCCCTTCCCGAGCACATGGCCCTTGGAAGTTCAACGGGCCCAGGCAGCTGCTCTGGTCAACAGTGAGGGGGCAGCTGGGAAAAGCCCGTGTGGTTTGCCAGGGGCCTCTGTCCCTGCCAAGTAACCACAGGAGCACAGGACGAGACAGGGCCTCCAGTGGTCTGACTTCACTGGGCTGAACTATGTCCCCTCAAAATTTGTACATTGAATTTCTGACCCCTATTTGGAAGCAGGGTCTTTAAAGAGGTCATCAAGTTAAAATAAGATCATTAAGTGTGCCCCCATCCCACACGACTCAGGTCCTTACCGGGAGGAGACTAGGTCACGGACAAGCACAGAGAGGCTGTGAGCAGGCACAGGGAAAGGCAGCCATCTACAAGCCAAGAAGAGGCCTGAGGGGAAACCCCCCCCTCCCATCCTTGACCTTGGACTTCCAGGCTCCACAACTGTGCAACAGCACATTCCGTTGTTTAAGCCACCTGGTCCATGGGACTCCTTATGAGAACGAAGTAATACAGTCCCCAAATGACCACAGTGGGCAGAGCCCTCCCCCACCCTGCGGTGACGTGAGCTGGAAACGAACCGTGGTTGCTGCGCCACCGGGCCTCTGTGGCGGTTTGATACCGCAGCACAATCTACCCCGTCCTACATGCACGCAGCACCCGATAGTTGGTAAACTATGTGTATATCCATTTCTACTTTGCATTTCCATAACAGTACAATCGTGGGAGAAGGAATAATAGTAATGGTAACAATAACAATGGCTGACATATTCAAGCACTTCCTCTGTGATAGCTACAGTGCTAAACACTTTCCATACCTTGTATTTTTAAATCTCTCAAAAAATACCTGAGGCACTTTTGTCATCCCCATTTAAAAATGAGGAAGTTGAAAGAGGCACAGTGACTGTCCCCCTTCCCCCGCCCCCTCAGTAAACTGTAGAGCTCACACCCAGGGCTCTCAACCCGGGGACCTTGCTGCACTCCATGAGGCTGTCTATCCATAGAAACTTTCTTCTTACTCTGTGAACATGGCGTATCTTCTATTTCAGAATATCCACCATCCCTCCCAGTGATGACGCTTCTATTTTCTAGTTCGGTAATTTCAGCTTCCCCTTGAAATCTAGCATGCTTCTCCCGTTCATCTGACTTAATACACCTTCAGATATCTGAATAGACACAATGAACGGCTGCCTAGAAACACGGTGGGACGCGTCACGCACAATACCCGCAGTGCAAGACAGGCCACTTTCTGTTCTGGTTGGAAGAAGAAGCGTTCTCTACGCACGGCGAGATGATTTATGCGACTGTCGTTATTCACGGCTAGGAAAAGCTCAGAATGCTCAAAGCAAGCAAAAACACTTCTGCAGCTGCGGCAGATGTTCTCCCCAACCCAAAGCTGGCCCGGGCTCCGTCACCACGCACAAGTGCCAGTCTCACGCTGAAGCCATTAGCACTTTCAAGGAGCGCGTTGCTAACAAAGGAACGAAGATGTCCCTGAGAACACTGTGGCCTGGCCGCTGGTGGAGGGCCCATGCTCACCTTCAGCCCCAAAGCCAGCCCCGGGGGTCCCTGGGGCCCCTCCCATCCAGGAGCACCCTCGCTCACACGACTGGAGCTGTGTGGAGCGGGGAAGGATGAGGTGTTAAGAGAGTCCTAATGAGCCATGTTACAGATGTGTAAAACAGCTGGGGGGATGATGTCACCGCGTTCACCCTGCCGCCTCTGCTACTTGCTGCCGTTATTGGAAACAGACACTGGAGAGGCACCTAGAATACGCGCCCATCCCTCTGCGACCACTCTCTGGTCCTAATTAGGTAACCTGGGCCCCAGCTGCTGCACATAAACCTTACCAGGTGACTGCGGGCCGTGGGGGTTTACAGCCCGGAGGAGCCCGGCTCCAGCGCGCACCAGAGAGGCATCTTCGGTGAGAGACGCACTGCGCCTGTTGCATTGTGAGCCTGACCCCTGGGTGGACGAGGAGAAAAAGGAAATTCTCAGGGAAAGGCTCTGAAAAGGACCGCGATTAATCACAAATTCTGATTTTCAATTAAGAGTGTGATTCTCCAAGCGCCTGATGCCCAGTGACGTCAGGCTCTGTCACGGCTGTGGGTTTAAGGCTTGTTTTCCAAAACAAACATGAGGAATTATCCTGTCCTGCTGCTAACTCCAAACATACATTCCCCCCCCCTAGTTAAGCTAGAAAAGGAACCATTTAAGTGCCTACTGTGTGCCAACTGGCGACATAGAGTGGCTCACTGAATCCTTCACCAACCCTAGGAAAGATCATTGTTGATGAAGTTGGGCTCAGGGAGGAAAAGTGGCTTTGAACTGTAATCTTGCAATAATGTTTTATGTGAAGTTGTGCAATATTAATTCTAAATAGTCTCTGATAAAGTAACGGTGCGTATTGTAATCTCTAGAGCAATCCCTGCAAAACACAAAGAGACGTAGCTAAAACCCCAGTAGAGAAACTAAAAAGTATTTGACTAACCCATGTAATATAGAAAAGAGGAACAATAATAGTTTGCAAAGAATATAAAACATTAAAAAAAATTAGTAGACCAAAATCCAACCCTATCAATAATTACATTCAGTGTTAGACTAAAACCTTCCCAAAAACTTTCCCAAAAGGAAGAGTGAAGCACAAATAGTTTCACCAACAAATGTTAAGTTATTTAAGCAAAAGTCATATTGATCTTACAGAAAATTCACATTTTATAAAGTCAGCATAACCCTGACACCAAAACCTGATGAAGATATTACAAGGAAAGAATATCACAGACCATATGTCTCATGTATGCAGACATAATAATTCTTGTTAAAATGCTAGCTAGTCGAATCCAGCAGTACGTAAACAGACTATTACACAGTAACTGACTGAAGTCTATCCCAGGAAGGCAAGGTTGGTTTAACATTCCCAAATCGATGCAGGTAATTAATCATTCCGTTCAAAATGACAAACTTCTATAATTGGTGAAGAAAAAACATTTGCAAAATTTAACACCCACGTATTTGTAAAAATGCTTAGCAAGCTCAGAATAGCTGAGGATGTTTCACTCTGATGAAGGCCATTGATGAAAACGTATAGGTGACATTCAACTTAACGGTGAAGCACTAAATCCTTTGTCCAGAAGATCGGGGACCAGACAAGGATGCCTCTATCTGGGCATTTATCTTCGACACACTACTGGCAGTCTTTATCGGGACAATAGAGAAGAAAAAGTGCTAAAAGACACAGAGATGGTAAGAAGCAAGTAAAATAACCCGTATGCAGAGACAGCATTGTTGTTCACGTACAGAGGGACAGGACAACACCAAGCTGTTTTACACGGATTCTGTTCCTTACAGACATCCTCTGCCACAATGTAGGAAACAGATCTCAGGGTTCACAACCCTATTTTTAAAACAATGTCATTTCACACACACGTATACATAAGGCCCAAACCTTACCCAGAGCTTGGCCACGTGACCAGGACATTAGGTATGGCTCTAGGATTTATATCCTCCTCCATGACTCAGAGTCACTGGGGCTTCAGGATGAACACCACTGGATTTTGCTTAAAACTGAGCCACATGAACAGTGCGGACATCTGTCCCTCCACAGCCACCTCTGGGTACGTACCACAAAGGCGGCCACTTAAACCCTAGCCAAGTCTGGATTTTGGCCCTTCCATGGACAGAGACCACAGGATGTGGTTTCTTTTCCCTGCAGGCTCAACTACAGATCCACCGGAATGTCTTTTCACACTGTTAGGAAAGTACAGTCTTGGGAAGCCGCTGGGGGGTGAAAGTGGGCAAAAGTCGGGGGGCGGTGTCAACAGGGTCAGGTCTCTCTGAGGCCTGACAATCCCCAAATTCTCAGAGCCAAGGAATCCCAAAATTTCTCCAAGAAGCTGCATGAAATTAAAAGATTCTTCATACACAGCTCAAACCTCTTTCAAATGTCCCCCAAACTGACAATAGAAAAGGCACAAATAGAAAGAAATCCACAGTCCCCGTGGATTCTTCCTCCCTCACATCCTACAATGAACCTGACCTTCAAGAGTCCTCACCCCAGACCTTCCTGATGGTTGAGGGATGCAGGAAGGTATGGTGGCCTCCTTTGCTGACTCCACAGAAGGGTTAAAAACATTTTCCCCTTTCCCTGCAGGTGCCCCTCTGGGGCAAGTGAACTCAGCTTTTCCATGTTTAGACCGATCGCCTCAAATTCCTTCCTGGCAGGTGTTCATGGATGTGAGCAAATTAGATTTTGAAAGTATTTTTGCCATGAGTCTCAGGCCTGCAACGTAGGTTGTACATTGGAAGTCAGCGCCGGTCAGCACCGCCTCTCCGAGGCCTGAAAGCCAGGGCAGATGAAGAGGAGATTTAATAAAGCAACGGGTTCAGAATCAGAAAGACTTAGGTTCAAATCCAGCGTGGCCACTCACCAGTCATGCAGTTTGGGGACATTACCCTGGCTCCCCACAGCTGCCGTGTCTGCGTGCACAAAGCAGGTACACTCACGTTTTTCACATATGGGAGTGTGAGAATCTGACAAGCTGTCACGTGTAAAGTGCCTGGCTCACACTGAGTGTTTAATAAACAGTTGTGTATTAGTCAGGGTTCTTGATTGCAAGCTGTGTGGTAATCCAGTGGAATTTACTGGAAGGCTATCAGGGCTCATAGAATTGGCCCAGGGGAGTGATGGACATCTAGAAAATGGCCAGAAACCTAGAGACCGCTGGAGAGTGAAGCAACAGGGCCTGAGGAAGGTCACGGGAAAGGCTGGCCACACTCCACCACTGCCCGCTGCCCTGAGCCACCCACCCAAGGTTCCAGGCCCTGGAGGGAACCTCGGGTCACCCTCACCTGGATGCAACACCCACCCCCTGGTTGCAGCTAGAGCAGAGAGAGGGAGAACGGGCTGTTTGTGCTTCCGTGGAGGAGGCAGGTGACCCCCCCAGGACTACCCACAATGACAGAAGAGTGGGTGTCCGTGGGAAAATCGAGGTACGGTTAGAAGGCAGGCTGGCTGCCAAAGAGCCCCCAACCCACAAACGCTCACTGCAGACATTACTGTGTAAACGCGGGAGAGAAGGCAGATGCTTCTCGGTGAGACGGGAGCATAATGATGTGGCATGGAGGGAAAGGGCAACGTGGGCTTCTGGCAAGCTCCGTCCCCTGAGGGCAGGGAGGATGAGAGGGGCAGTGCCCACGCCTCCACGGACCAGCCTCTGCGGCCTGTCCGAGCTTCTGTTCTGAGCTGGGGGTACAGCAACACGACCCACCTTGAACGCCCGCAGACCAAGGGCAGGCACGAGTCCAAAGCTGGGGAGTGGGGCTGTGGGTGTGCTACCCACGTGGCTGGGGAAGGGGCAGGTGTGGGCTGGGAAGTGAGCGAACAGCTTTGCGGAGGCGGCGCAGACACCTGCTAAGGGAGTCTGGGCTCTCCCTGGGCTTCCAGAAATAACACAGTTTCTAACCTAAGGGTGCCTCTGCACCAAAAATACTGCCTGAATAACACCCAGCTCTGTCCTCGGGAGCTTTTCCAGCGACATTGAGCAACTTACCTACTCCGCAGCCCAGAGGCCTCCACCCCACCCACTCAGGACGGCTGAAATGTCAGAGGAACCCCCGCCCAGCCTCACGTAACCCAAGTGTTTCCAAGGGCCGCCACCCTCCGGAAAGAGAATCTGGTTCAGTGAAAACATTCAAGACAGGGCAGACACACACATCTCTCTTTCTCTCTTTCTCTGGAAGACGATTTTCCACAGTTAGCCACAAGATCCATTTTCTAAATGAGAAAATAATGGCTCGTGTGTAGCAGCTCGGAGCCCACGCGCTCACCGCTGATTAACTCCGCGGCAAGTATTAAGCGCCTCTTCTACATGGAGCGTTCTAGAAACTGCCTTCGAGGACGGCAGAGGGCAAAGCAAACACAGGGTTTGTGCCACCTCTTATTTTTCTCTAGGTTTCCAGGCTCCTTCCCCTCACTGTTTGCTTCCAAGGTGACAACAGTGGCAGCTCTGTCACATCCCTGCTCGAACCCCTGTCATGGCTTTCTGTCACCTTCAGGAGCCTCTTGGCACCAATCACAACGTCTCTTGGGCCCCTGGCTCCTGCCCGTCACTCCGGCCTTTCCACTTTCCCTGCCCACTTGCCTTCTGCATCAAGCAATTCCCCCCTTCGCTTCCTGTTCTTTCATTCCCTCAACACCTACAGGGCAGCCACCGCAAACTGGGTGCTCCGTCAGCTGCTTAGGGACACCGCTGGGGGCACACAGGACAAATGTAGTCCCTTCTCCTAAAAAGCATGTCTCCTAAGAGCGACGTGAATGACAAGGAGAGGAAGGAAGAGACAGGAGCCTTTCCTTTTCCTCTTCCTGTGAAAAACGCCACGAGGAAAAGGCAAGAGGGTGATGCCACAGAGAGCGACAGGGGAGGGACCGAGTGCC
The DNA here is from genome assembly GCA_004026765.1 of Micronycteris hirsuta. NCBI lineage: Eukaryota > Metazoa > Chordata > Mammalia > Chiroptera > Phyllostomidae > Micronycteris > Micronycteris hirsuta. The sequence continues at coordinate 16,611 of PVJI01002441.1, forward strand.
TTTCGGTCAGGTGGTCATCAAAGGCAGCCACATGCACGTTGAGAACCAGCCCTTCTGAATGACTTGCAGTTCCGTCAATAGGCCAATGCCTGGTCCATCTGCAGTGCGTGTCCCTTCCAGAATGCCTACCCACCCCCCCAATTCCTCGTCAGCCTTTAAGGCTGGCTCAGTGTCACCTCCGCAGGAAGCTGTTCCCAATCTGCTGAGTGCTCCCCAGAAGCCCAGAGCCTTTTCCCAGGGTCAGCCCCCCTCCATGGCAGCACACCGACTCCTTCCCCAGGATGCCCAGCATCAAGAGAGCGGGCCCCAGAAGCTGCCCCTGCCCACAGGAGATCCAGAGAGAGAAAGGAGGAAAAACTAGAGAGGGGCTGAGGGGACCCGTTGGGGTCTGAGCTTGGTGAACATCAATTTTTCCAGCATTTTTTGTTTGATTAAATCCCAAAGGACATTTTTTCCCCTCCAACTCCTTTTTCCTTTAGCTTTTAAGCCATATGGTTCTGATTCATTTATACTTAACTAATTACAACATTGGTTTTGTAAGAGCTATTTGATGTCCGTGAGTCTGCTGAGCCCTTTCATACAATGTTCTAACCCTTTTTACTGGGAAACCCAAGATGGTCTTTGGCCAGCCGGAAACAGCGTCCAGCGCCAGAAGGTCAAGGTTTGGTCTTAGTTTGGTCACAGGGACCAGGCCTTGGGATGACAAGGCCTTGGAATTTGGCAAAATTTGTTTTTTTGACTCCCAATGAAATTTCTTAAAAGGTTCTCTGAAAAAAAAATAATGAGTAGAGAGCACGCAAATAAGACCAGCGGCTCTTAAAAAGCAAGGCCCTTCCCTTTGGAGAAGCCCTCCTGCGGTCCTGGCTCCCTCCGGCCAGCCCCTGGGGACGGTGGCCAGGCCTTCAATTGCTCAATAAAGTCCAGCGGCACTTTCAGACCCTGCCCGGCCTCTTGGGACCTTAGAAAGTGACATTTGTGTAAACAGGTAGGAGTTTATGGGGATGCCAGTGTTCCAGCCAAGGTGGCCGCATAGCAGCTCTATTTTTGGTAGAGGAGACCAAAGGAACCCAAACCAGCTGAGGGCCCACTGTGCGCCAGGCCCTCTGCAAAGCCAAGGGTGTATGTACAAAGACGGAAAAAAACAAAGCACCTCGGCCCTTGTTCTCAAGGATGGCGGAGTCCGGTGTTTCCGCAGTGCGCCACCAGCTGACACTGTTTCCAGAACATGAGGTCAGCTAGTGCCGGGGATGACTTCGAGGTCTTCCTCTACTCTGCCAGCGCACGAGGAAAGCGAGTCTCCGGGAGTCACGGGGACAAGGTGGGTGAGCCGTGGAACTGGGATTGAAACCCACGTCTCTCTAATTTCAAGACCACAGTCTGTGGAACACGGGGAGGAGCTTATGGGGAGGCGCGTGGATTCTAAGAAGGGGCACACCAGGAAGGAGCCACAGACCCTCGTGGTCAAGGTCAAAGAATGAGGCGGAAGGCCTGGGAGGCAGAGACATGAGCTAATATTGTTGAACCCCTACTGTGTGCTGGGCACCACAACCCCAGGAAGTCAGCCCTATTCACGCCTGCATTTTGGAGATGAGGAAGCTGCGGCGCAGATCGGTGAGGTCACTTACCCAAGGCCACCAGGCCAGTAAAGAGGAATGTAGAGTTTAGACCTGTTCCCTCGAACCCCGAGGGTCTCTCCCCACACACCCTCACCCATGTGATAACCGCTCTCTCCCCCTGGATTAGGTGTACAATCGCCATCTCCTGCACTCAGCTAAAATCTGTGCAACGCGGGTCTGTTCAGATAAAATCCAGAGAAGGCCTATGGAAGACAATTTAAATAAATGCTAAAAGGGGAAAGGAGCTTGGCCCAGAGAGAGGGATGAAATAATGGAAACCGGATTTGGAATGATTAACAATGGAAAAGATGTCTGAAATGCAACCGCCCCAAATGGTAAATGCGCAGTGTTCCCAGCAAAAGAATGAGGAGGGAGCAGACAGTGGCCCAACTTGGGCCACGGCCAAGCCAGTAGAAAAGTGAAGCCGGGAGACCGAGGTTGGTCAGCAGAGAAAGGAGTTGGCAGGTGGGCGGCAGCGCGCAGTTTCTTTTACAAAGAAAGAGAAGAAAGGAAACCCTCTGCAGAGAGAGGTCTGCCAAGGCTCGGCCGGTTTTAAATCGGTTTATCTCATTTAGCACGTTTTCTCATTTCATCCTTGCAGGGGCCTTCAGAAATTGGCTTGATTCTCATCTGCATCTCCCAGAGGGAAGAAGAAAGGCTCAGAGGCAGAGCATGACTTTCCAAGGTCATAGGCTTTGAAAGCATAAATCGGGCCGTGTGGTTGTCTTGCACAAAAGCCTGATGGTTTCTCATTGTTCCTCAAATAAACCGTAAACATCATACCAGGACCTATAAGAATCTGGCCCCCAGCCCTGGCTGGGTAGCTAAGTTGGGTAGGGTGTTGTCTCATACACCAAGGTTGCAGGTTCAATCCCCAGTCAGGGCACTTACAAGCATCAGCCAATGAATGCCTAAGTGGAAGAACAAATCGATATTTCTCTTTCTCTCTCCTTTCCCTCTTCTCTTTCCCTAAAATCAATAAATTAAAAGAATTTTTAAAAAGAACCTAGTCCCCACTGACACGTCAAATGCACCCTAAAATGCCGCCCTCTTCACCCTGAAGTTCTAGTCACAGGTTCAATTTCAGCTCCTTGAATACACTGTCTTATTTCCAATCTGGGGCCTTCAGATATGCTGTCTCTCCGCCCATAAGAATGTCCTTCCTCCAGCTCTTGAGCCACCTGGATCCTTTGATTGTTCAAGCTTTAGCTCAAATGACTCCTCCCCTGAGGAGCCTTCCCTGACTGCACAGCCCACAGTGGGCCTCCCCACTGCTCTCAGACAACATGCCATCTTTTAGTGCAGACTGATACTGGAGGGTTTTCTTGTCTACTGTCCATCTGTGCATCAAGCTCTGTGAGAGCTGGCTTATTCGTCTGAACCCTGACATGAGCCATCCCTTACTAAGCTTCCATGCTCATTCAGGGTGTGTTCAAATAGAGCATTTCTTGGGGAGCTATCGGCCCCAGCACTGCCCACGCACAACCCCTCCTGAAGGGGGAGCACAAGGAGGTCGCATGACACCACCACTGATTGGAAACCTCCGAACAGCAGCCGTCACAGGACCCCAGGCAGGGCTGCCGGGCCCTGGGGGTGGCCTCAGACCTCAGAATCCAGAGCGACCAGCACCCCGAGGGGTACCGAGAAAGGATGAGCTGGCCCATCCTACTCCTCCCTCGAGGCTTCCTGGGGAGAATGGAGCTGAAAGGAGGTCGCGTGCCGAAGGCGGGGCCTCAATGGGCCACCGGCTCATGGACATCGGAAGCAGCAGAATTCACTCAAAGTGAACGAAACCACATCAGAGCCACCGCAAGAGGCGAGAATGAGAGCCTCGTGTCCTCAGGGCTGCCTGGTTTCTGCCTGGGCTGCAACCCCCGTCCCACTGAGGGGAATCTTCAAGAAACGCCACCCTTTTCCGAGAGGCAATGAAGCAACCATTGCTTCAAAAAGTCTCCAAACTGAAGCAATCTCCAAGCCAAAGTTATATGTCAAAAATCTATTCGAGCTCATCGTGAGAGAGCGGGGGCTTCCATCCCCTACGTACCAGAAACATCACAGAATGCTTTCAGGTCAGGTGTGCTGGGAATTGTAGTGAGAGTCATTACCTCCCTAGCCCCTGCCAGGGCAGCAGGTGTATCAGTTATAGTGCTTCCCAATACAAGAGACAGCAACCCACCTCATACTGGCTTCAGGAACCGGTGGATCCAGGTGCTCAAATGTGCCTCTGTCTCCTCTCAGGTCTGCTTCCTTCTGCTTCCCCTTCTCTGTCAGACAGGCCCTCACTCTCAGTGAGCCTAGCAGCCGGACTGGCTTCCCTACCAGCAGAAGAAAAGTCTGTCTTTCCTAAGAGTCCCACAGAAGTCCCAGCATCAGGATCACTAGGGGACTTGGGCACTTGACCTTGAACTTTGGTCTGATAGAAGGAATGCTGTGATTGATTGAGACCTGATCATGTGACTGTCCTGTGTGGGTGGGGGGATGAAGGGAGAGAAGAAAGAGTCAGTCTCCCCAAACTCGTGGACTAAGAATGGGGTTGAGGTAGTTCCCCCAAAGACAAACTGGGGAGTCACCCTAAGAAGAGGGCATGGAGCTGTGGAGGCAAAGCTCCAGGTGCCCCCAAGAGTACAGCACACTCGAGGAAGAGGCCCCTTGGGGAGAAGACCCCTGCTCTCCTCCTCCAGGAGGGCAAGCTGATCATTAGAGGAAACTTCTAGCAACTGGACCTGCACAGTAACTTTTCCTAGGTCTGGTGCTAGGGGGTCACAGCCCCTTCACCCCAGAGCACATTTATTTGGGGAACACAGACTCCTTCTTGGGGAGCATGTGAAACACTCAGAGTAGCTTCTAAATAAGGCTGAGAGTGAGGGCCCTAGGCTGGAAGCTCTGATCTTTCCACTCTGTCGCCCAGCAGCTGGGGGACCCTGGGCAAACCCCCTTCCCTCTCTGAGCCTCAGTCCTCTAAACTATGAAATGGCAGTAAAATTCCCACCTTGCAGGTTTGCCATGAGGATTCAATTTGTTCGTGCGGGGAGAAAACTCAGGACAGCGCCTAGTACAACATGGCACTCAAGAGGTGGTGATGGTGGTGATGAGGATGATGATGGAAAAGAAGACAGGAGGAAGAAGAGCTAATGATAGATAATGTTGGACTCCGGTCTTCAGATTTAGAGCCTCAGAGTTGGAAAGGACCTTTGGAAGTGACCTGGGCCCTCCAATTCCTGTGATATACACAAAGATCCTAAGAGATAGCATTTGACGCTGCCAAACTTGGGGAGTCTAAGGCTCCCAAGGAGGAAGAGCTTGCCCAAGGTCTCCCAACCAAAGGAGCAGCAGAGATGGGCCCCAAACCCAGGCCGGTTAGTTCTGAAGCCTGGACTCTCCACCAGGGCCTGTACCACCCAGCGCCTTGACCAGCCCTTCCAGTCTAGCACAATGTAGGCAAACGTGCATGCCCTTGACTTTGTGACTTTACGACTTTGCCCTCTTGGGAGAGGGGCCGTTGCCTATAGGGCCCTCACCTCTTTTTCTTTTGGCTTCTTTTTACCCTCCGTGAGTCCCAGACCAAAAAAAAAGCTTCTATTTTAACAGAAAAAAAAAAAGCACACAAATTATAAGAGCCACCCATATTTCAGAAGCAATTTCAGATCTCCCCTGAAATTCCTCTCTGTGTAAACATTCGCAGATAAGAATAAAGCTATGCACCAAAGAAAAAGTGGGCCAGCGCAGCCTGCTCCCCACAGATGGCACGGCGTGGTCGTGCACACCCATTTTGGTCCCGGCCACCACGGGACTCATTAGCGTTGGCCCACGAGCTGTTTAAAGAAGTGTCTCCTTATTGTGAAAAGAAGAAAGTCAAACTCAAAACATCTTTGGACGCAGTTTTGAAGAGCTGAAAGGAACCAAGGAGAGCCAAAGTCAATGCCAGCTCATCACCGGTTCTTTGTGAAAGTCAAGTTTACACAGACATGCACACTGACAGCTCATACATAACGTCTCCTCGGGCTCAGAAAGAAATGGGCTTCCACGCAGCCTTTTGGACGCTTTTGTGCATGGGTGGCTTCTGAGTGGCCGTCAGCAGTAACAGCACTGAGCGTCACTGTATGTTAACCAGACAATTAATGGTATTGTCTAGACAGGAGCCACACGTCACATCTCGCCATGGCAGACATTGCTGGTCGCTTATGCAACAGCTATGCCCTCCTCTTTCCCCCTTCCTAGGGAAGATTCTCTCCATTAATTGAACTTGAAAATGGTAGATACTTTCTTAGATTCCCTTGTGTGTGTGTATGTTTGTATATATATATATATATATATATAGAGAGAGAGAGAGAGAGAGAGAGACATAGTGCTGATGAATAAAATGTAAGGAGAACTCTCCCTCGATAAACAGAAATAGGTATAGGAGGAGAAGCCTGGGGCTCCCCGCTTTGGCTATTTTTCTGGGAAGGTGCGATGCCTGGAGCTGCCATGGCCATTTTGCAACCGTGAGTGACCAGTCTAAAGTCAGGACGGCGACAAGCTGAGGAGGGCCGAGCTGAAGGCGGGAAAGATGCTGGCTTCCGGGCAACCAGGCTGAGCCGGGAACCCACCCCTGAGGTCCACTTCTGGGACTTCTTGTTATGTAAGAGGTAAACGTATTTGGTAGTTAAACCTTTGTATTTTCCACCTTTGGGTTCTATGAAAGACTCTAGTTTCCTTCGCTTAAGCTGGTTTGAAGTAGGAGTGTGTTTATTTCAGCCGGGATGTTGGGGGCAAGGGTGGGGAATGGAGTCCCCCTGTTCTGACCTGCTGCCGTACCCTGCTGCATTCTCTAAGTGCCAGGCACTCCTCGAAAGCACTTCACATGTGCTATATTTAAACCTCACCACAATCCCATGAGATAAGTCCTATTTTTAACCCCATTTTCCAGAAGAGGAAAGCGAGGCTCAGAAATTTTACTTGCCTAAAGCCACACAGCAAGCATGTGACTGAGCCAGGACTTGAACTCCAGAGCTCAAGCTTGTAACCACTTAGCTTTACTACCTCACTCTCCTATTCCTTCTGTCATCCCTACCACCTAGTGCGCTGACAGAGTATCCAGATATTGTCAGTGGGTGCCTCCAAACCACCTCCTGTCTTGCTACAGACCCCATAATGCCTTATACACACCCAGATGCTTACGCCACTAACTGAGAAATCCAAGAAGGCCTCCTGGTAGAGGTGTTATTTGTATATTTAAAGATGAGTTGGAATTTGCCAAACAAACAGAACAGAGAGGGAGGGTATACTAGACAGAGTTCACATCTGCAAGTACATGTGCTGACTCTGGCTCTTTTAAATAGGAAAAGAACTCATTAAAAGGATGCCGGGAGCTCACAGAACTGCTGGGAGGAATGAAGAACCCCACTCTAGACAATGAGCACTGCCCTAAACCACGTCACAGAACAGGCTGAACGAGGACCTCTCACCCATCCCCCCGCCCCTCTTCCCCTCCTCAGCCCCACGCCCCAGCACCGCAGCACCCAACACCAGCCCAGAGGGGGTTGTGCCTTCCCTTCTACTCTGCTTTAACAGCTCCTGATCTCAAGGTCAGGCCAAGTGCATCTTATTGGCAGAGCCTGCGTCACATGCCATGCCTTAGCTGCAAGGGATGCTGGGAAAATAGGCCTTGGCACTCTCAGCTCCTATTCTGCAGCATGGGCTCTACAACTCCCAAGCCTCGTAGGAATAGCATTCAGATGCTGAAAGACCAAGGACAAGGTCAAACGTCCACTGCAGGGGACACTGAAGGCAAAAGGAACAATTATGCAAAGGCACACAAAGCATGTGCTTGTCTTGGCTCAGAGCGTCGAGACGGCCACTGTGTTCCTCAGAGTATATATTTAGTGCTGAATTATGCCTCCTGAATTGCTGTTTGGACAGCTTGCCTTTGCATTTCAATGTCTGCTGTCTGCAAGGGCAGACTCTGTTCTTGATAGACCTCAGAAGACCTGGAGGGGGGCCAAGTTTTCCAGAAAGATTCTGTTGCTGTGGCAAAGAGGAAGAAGTAACAGTGGGAAAAGGACAGAGTCACCATGCAGGATCCTTTTGTCCAAGGCCCAGCCCCCCAGAGAAGCACATTTACAAAGGATCCCGGCCTTTGAGGAAGGTTGTCCTTGTGCATAAAAGCTGCCCTTTCAGAAGACACCACAGCCTTGCCAAGAAAAGTTCTTCTTAAAGGGCCAGCTGCCAGCAGTCCAGTCCTTCCACCCCAGAGCCTCCGCCACTTGCACGAAGCTCGGAGGGGCAGGGGGCAGCATCTTCTCTAGCTCCCCCTCTCTCCCAGCCTTTAACCACCTGGGACTGCCTTCACCTTTCAAATCCTGGCTAGAAATCCTGCTCCGGGCTCTGGTCCAAATAAAGCCAAACTGAACTCATGTCAGACAGTAGCCTGAACATAGCCAGAGCCCGAGTTCTCTGTTGGAAAGATGTGAGGCTTCTCCAGCCAGGGCAGTGACCCATCCTGTCTCCACTCACTCTCCCCACCTTGGAGAGCAGCAGCCCTGGGAGCCTGTCCTTAGAGGTGCTGAGGGGACTAATTTCAGACAGGGCTGGCTGGAGAAGGCAGGAGGGACAGGAGCAGGACTGAGTTTAGGGGACTCACCTTCTCCCCGGCTCCCACTCACCCGAAGAGAATCCTCATCCACACTCCCTCTCTTGGCTTCTAGAGCAGAAGTCTGCAGTGTGGCCCAAGCCAGACACCTGGAAGTCACCTTCCACTCCTCCCTCTTCCCCAGGTCCTATATCTAAAGAGCAGCTCCAGCCCTGGCGGGGCAGCTCAGTTGGTTAGAGGACTGTCCCCATACGTCAAGGTTGCGGGTTCGATCCCTGGTTAGGGCACATACAAGAAGCAACCAATGAGTGCATGAATCAGGGGGACAACAAATAGCTGTTCCTCTCTCTCTCTCTTTCTCCCTTCCCTTCTCTCTCTAAAATCAATAAATGAAAAAAAAAAAAAACCTAAACAGCAGCTCCAGGACACCTCTCATTTCCATCACCCCCCTCCAGAACAGCCCCAAAAGTTCCCTTCGTGGGACCCTGGCCTCCAGTTTTGCCCGGTGTAGGTTGTCGCCTCCTGGCCCCAGAGTGGTGGCCATGTCTCCTGCGCTCCCAGCAGACACCCTAGCACAGGAAAGGGGCAAGGTGCCTCTTTGCTCACTTTAAGGCTGTGTTTCTCATGCTGAGGCAACTTTACCACCGCCCCCCCCAACCCCCTCACACACACACCAGATGACATTCAGCAATGCCTGGAGACTTTTTAGTTGTCACAACCTCGGAGCAGGGGGATGCAGCTGGCATCTGACGGGATGCAGCTGACAGGACAGCCCTCACCACAGATAATTATCCCACCCAAAATGCGCACAGTGCCCAGGCTGAGAAACCTTGAAATAAGGTGAAACTCCCCACCCCACTTCTGGGTGGAGTGGCCCTACCTAGGCTTTCCAGAAACCACTACAAAGACTTGTCCCACCCCCCACTGTCTCCCTCACCGTTGACCTCTGTCTCTGAGAGTCCTGTCTGCATTGTCATCCATGACTTTCAGGCCTGAGCACCCCCTTAGGGCAGGGCCACAGATGGCCTGCCCCAGCCCCAGTGCCTCAGCTCTAGAGGACTCCCTGGCAGGCCTTGTCCCGTCTCGGCAGCCCTCCCAGAAGGTCCAGGGAGACACAAGACCAGCGGACCCTCTGACCATTCAGAGGCTGGCCTTTCTCCAAAGAGGCTGGGCAGGCGCCTTCACGGGTGCCAAGCAGGAAGACAGGCAGCGGCCTCTCTCTGGGAGAGTCACTCTGCTTTGGGGGAAAAATATGCTAAGAGCAACATGGTCCTGGTCATTCCTTCTGTCCCCCAAGGCCCTGTGTCCTACTCACTGCCAGGAAGACCAGCCGAAGTGGAGGCCTCAGATGGCTGCAGTTCAGGGGAGGGAGCTGGGACAGAGATGGCCTGAGCCACCACCCTCCCAGCCTCGGCTCCTGTGGCTCCCTCCAGGCCACACACGCCAGCCCAGTGGCCGACCCCTGCCCCTGCTGTCCTGCCTCCAGGCCTTTACTCCTGCCGGGCCCTGCCCCTGGAAGGCCCTTCCCCTTCCTGTCTATTAGATGCTGTCCAGGAAGGCTCCTCGGTCCCTTCAGTGACAAGGGATCATAGCACTTTGAAGACTATTGTCCCTTAATTCCCCCAGGACCAATCTTGTTCCTGCTTCAAGATTGTTGCATGTGCCCATCTCTCTTAAATTGTCCTCCCCCAAGTCATCATATGGCTCAAGCCCATCTTTGGGCCTTAGGACCCATAGGATTCTGGTCACCAATTCTGATATGTGTGTGGGGAGGGGGCTCCGCACCACCAAGCCATTCTCCAGCCGGATGCTGTACAATTCAACTCTGACAACACCTACACAGAGACGGTGTCCAAACGCCCACAGGCTAAGGACTCGGTCATACGAGAGTGTCCCCCACCCTCCAACTTCAGAGGCCAACTGCAAGTCCAGCTTGTCACTGGTGCCACAGACTTACTGGCTATAGATTGGAGGGTCCCGTGACCCCTGCCTTGGGTTTAATTAAGTTGCTAGAGCAGCTCACGGGACTCGGAGAAACATTGTCCTTCCTGGATCACTGGTTATTATCAAAGGATAGAACCCAGGAACAGCCGACGGAAGGGACGCGCGGGGCAGGGCACAGGGACGGGCCCTCTCGGTGCGCCCTCCTCTCGGTTCCCTCCACGTGCTCAAGAACCCAGAGGCGCTCCAAACCCTGTCCTTTGGGGGTTTTATGGACGCGTCATTACACAGGCAGGATGGATTTTAAATCACTGGCCACTAGGAATTGAACTCAATTTCCAGCCCCTCTTGCCTCCCTGGAGGCCGAGTGGTGGGAGGGACTAGAAGTTTCAACCCTCTCACCACATGGCTGGCCCCACTGGCGACGGGCCCCCAGCCTTAGGTGACCAAAGGGCATTCCAAAGGCCCCTCCATGAACATACAAAACTCACCTCTATTGCTCCCAACTCTTGAGAAATTCCAAGGCTGTTAGAAGCTCTGGGCCAAGAAGGGGGGTCCAAGGTCAAATACATATTTCTTATTATAAATCATCACACCAGATAGGCTACCACTAAAACATTATCTCCCCAGCAAGGACTCTCATAACCACCCATCATCAGGTAAGGCTCCCGCGTTCTGCTCCTTGGTGAGACACAGTAACTGGAGGCAGGCTATTGCGCCCTGGGGGCCATGACAACAAAAGTGGGTAATTGTAAAAACCGCATTTTAAAGGCACTGCAGAACTGTGGGGACAAAGAGGACTGAAGGAACTGAGTTCTCATTCAGGAAGGGCCTTTCCTAAGTGACCAAGGTGGCCAGCCTTTTCTTCTAAAAGTACCTCCACGTGACTCACAAGTGACAGACCCCACCTAGACTCCACAGCGGGCATGGGACAGGTCTGAAGTGTGTTGTCCTTTATGCTCCTGGTGCAGCGCTGGGGTCAGAGGGGACCCCGACCCAAGCCGGGCCAATGAGAGCCTTCCCTGGGACTTCTGTCAAGTGTGTTGAGAAAGAGGCTTTCTCCTTCTGCCAGGATGACCCGCCCGCCTGCAAGTCCGAAGCTGCTAGAGGCCCCCTCTGCGGCCTGGGGGCCGGCCTGTTTGCGAAATAGGTTGAGCCGAAAGAGAAAAGACACGCCCACTGACACCACTGGCCGCGTGGGTGCGGCCGTTCCTGGAGTTTCATTGCCATTCTTAGCTCCTCAGTCACGTAAATCACAGACGGTCACGTAAACCACGGACATCGGCTCCCACCTATGCTGAGGCGGAGTACAGGTCTACGCTCCATCTGAAGACAACTGGAAAAGCTCAATGCCTGCACATTAAAAACAAGAACCAGCAACTATTTAAACGCATTGGAAATCCACTGAAACACCCAGAACTAGAGGCAACAAGATTCAGAAGTAGAAACCAGGAAGAGATGAGCTGGATTCCAAAGCCACTTTTTCTTTCCTAGGGGGCATTTGCTGATTTGGGGAGCAGGGAAAGAAGATGGGAAGGCAGACTCTTCCCAGCAAAGCTCACTCCGAGAGGACAGGGAAACCCGCAGAGGTCTCACGATCCTGCAGGTCTAGAGAGACACACTCAGCGACTGAAGGGGCCGAGATTCCCCTGAGGAGGGGACAGAGATCTGAGTGTGGCATCCCTTTCCCCCTGAAGACAGTTGTCAGATTCTGAAGCTAAACAGAAAGCTTTTTGCAAAGCACAGTGGAGTTTCCAGCAATCTCACAGTGCTGAGGGGACAAGGACTGGGATTCAGGCTTGGCTGGCGGAGGGGGTCCCAGGACACACCAGTCTCTGAACGGGAAGTCCTGGAGGACTGTGCCCTGTGAGCAGGAGAAAACCAGTTGCATGGAGACTTCCCCAATCTGCTACCCCGTCTCAACTCAGCTCAGTTTCATTAGATTGCGGTCATCCACCCCCACGCTGTCTTCCTAATACCGAAAAAGCTGAACGGACCTTCTCCGCAGGGAGATACCATCAGCCGGAGACTTTCAGGGGTTTATGCACATTGTCTGATATTTGATCAAAAATTACTAGGTATACCAAAAGACAAGATTCTAAGGCTAAAAACAAGTAAAAAATACAGACAATACAAATAATTATGTGAGCCAATAAATTTGCCCTTTTGCTTAAGCTACCTTGAGGTGGGGTTTCTATCACTCCTGACAGAAGGGCTCCTAATTCATTCGGGGGCTTTTATGGCGCACCCCAGCCCATTGACAGCACAGCGGCCATGGCAGAACTGGCACCAGTTTCCCTCGTACTTTATCCAGGTTCGAGCCAGAATGTTTTAGACCAACAGGTTCCCATAACGCAAGTCACCATATAGGGTAAGTATGTTCTCTGATTTTCAGCAGCATGAGCAATAGTAACTAGTGCTTTGTGCAGAACTTTTTAGTTATGCCTATTCACCTGCCCTCCTGTACTTATTGCCTTTGACCTTTCCTGACATTATTCTCAAAGTGTCTAGTCTATGTTTCCAACTTTTAGAGAAAAAGGATTTTACTCTGAGGTCCCTGAAGTCCCATCTCAGTGGATACATGAGCACCCCGGAATTGTGAGTAAATTTTGCATGAACATGCACATGTGCATTTCATGAAGGTGCAAGAGAGTTCTACGACCCCCCAAATTTAAGGGTCCTGCCTCAGAGCCATGCTGGATGAATAGCTACCTATGCTTGATATGCTTTAACGCATGCCATCCTTTCTGGTTGGATTTGCCTTTGAACATGGACTTGCCACGCCTAAGCCAAGGCAATGATAAATGTCAGAAAGTCTAGGCATCAGGGCAGGGTGGATTCAGAGCACAATTCAAGATGGGAAGTTTTTGCTTCGAGAATAAGAGCTTTCGGGACAAAGTGTCTAGCACTTACAGCTGATATCTCAATTTTGTTTAGTCTTTATGAATCATTCTGTCATTGATTGAAGGCACAGAAGTAATGATTCCTCCATTGTGAGGTTTCCAAGAAGTGAAAAGGATAGTTCAGGTTCAACAGTCAGTGCCTGGTCCCTTCTCCTCTCTTTCGAGGCAGAGCCAGGACTTAAAATTGAGAGTTCCTGACACTGGGACCGCTGACCACATGAGTTCTGTATTCCTCCCGGAGGTGGGGTCAGTGCAGCGAGGAAGGAGCCCAGGTCCTAGGCGTCTCTCTTCCCCCTTCCTGTCTTCTAAAGCCCAGCCTCAACGGCAGCCCACTCAGCACCCCTCCGGGACACCATGCCCAAGGCACAGAGGGACGGCAAAAGTAGCCAGGACCCATGGCGTGGCGTCAACAAATCACAGTTTCTTAACAGCATGCGTGTCTGTGGGCGTGCTGAAGACTGCAAACCAAGTGCAGCTGGTCTCAAGCTGACGGCCAGGACACACGTGTGCATACAGACGCGCGCACACACACACATTCTCTCGTGTTTAGAGGATGCTGCTGCCAATTTCTTGCCTGGCAAAGCAGAAACATTTTCGTGGTTTATAAATATGATCCCAGTCTGTCTTGGACTTCTCAGGTTCAAGTCCATCTGTGTCAGGTGCTCAGAGGGCTCGAAGCCCCTTCCCATCCACACCACACTCCCGCCCAACCAGCCATCCACGTCCCATCATGCACAGCGAACACCTCAGCACCGAACACCTGAACTGGACGGTCCATGGGCTGCATCAGCCGTGTCGGTTTGCTCTTCTCTTGTGTTATTGAAATGTTATTTTTTCCACTCATATACCAACCCCCTCTCACCCCTCCCAGATCAGCCTGTTGGAAAAGATATTTATTTTGCTTTTCCTTGGCATAATTGAATACCAGACAAGTGCATCCCTGAGGCAGACAGTATATTCCTGGGGCATTCATGTGAGCTTCGGATTGATTAGCATTACCACTTGGTCATGCGGTCCTGGCCACTGTGGACTTGGCACCCCGACATCAGGTTTCTGTCCTCTTGGCCTTGCCAGCAGTTGCTACGATTGTCGGGGACGCTTTTCTCAGCCATACGTTAGGATTTCATAAATAGTTGGCAGTGCCTTAAAAGCAGCCTGTTTTTTAACATGAGATAATGTATGTTTTCTTTCTACTTACTTGGAGTAGGTTGTATTGGGAGCCACCCAAGTTCACTTTTAAATCATTTTTCTGCATGCCAGACGCAGCTTTTGAAGTCGTCGGCCTCAGCCCACAGGGAAGGCAGAGCCCTGGCCTCGACTGGTGGCCCCACTGTGCGCCCCGCCGCCCATAACAGGAAGTGTGTCAGAGCCGGGCGGGCACGGGGCAGGCGGGGCGGGCCCACGGGGCTCGGTTCCACCGAACGGAAAATCCTCTGACGCGTCCTCGGAGTGTGTGTCTGGAGCTCCGCAGGTCAGATGTCACCCTCGCTCCAAGTCTCAACACCCCTCACCGGCGGCCCCGCTGGCCTTCAGACGCAGCGCGTGGCGCAACCGCCGAGCGTTCAAAGCGCGGGCCGCAGGAAATCGCATCTGAAGTGCCTGGCGTGGAGGGTATTTTTACACCGTTCACTTTTTCCCTTTTCTTTTCATCTGTTCTCTGCGTGGTTTTTTTTTTTTCAGTTTGCTTTTTCTTCTTGATTTATTGTTGTATTATTCTATTTTTAAACCAAGACATACTTTCCCATCAGACTCTCTAATGTAACTCATATGAAAGTCGGAGATGGGCGGACCTCAGACAGAGCAGGGGCTGGATCCAGTGGGAGTGGACGTGCCCCAAGAGCAGATGCTCACAGAGCCCACACCAGCGGCTGAGGCCCCAGGGGCAGAACCAGGAGGAGAAACAACCCCCGCCCCTCCGCCCCCACTAACCAAGCCGGGGGTCAACAGTGTGGGCTCCCGGCCCTCCCCCTGGAACATGTAACATACGGTGCCCTTGTCCCCCTCAGTTTGCCTCCTGTTCAGTGTACAGACACGGGTCATCCAGTAAGGACCATGGAATCCCCAATCCAGAAAGGAAGGAAACTAGTCTGACTCAAGACAACTTGCCTGCCTTGGTGACTGGTGGAGCTAGGTCGCAGAGCAGGATGAGGGGACAGGTTCGGGTCACAATCACTTCCTTTGAGGCTCTTCCTCAGCCCAAGGAAACCACCTCAGCTCAGCTGCCAGAGAGACCAGGGCTGCACACCTGCTGGCCCGGCGGCCTGGGGTGAGTCTCTGTAATGGTTTGCACCTCGGTCAAATCCAGATAAAACGCTTTTCTTCCAGAGTTGTAAAAACTAAAGAAATGGCTTGTCGAACAAGCAACAGGTGCTCAGAAAAGAGGGAGCTGGGCTTAGGATTCCGGGAGTCGTTCCCAAATCCCCTGCAGCCCGAATTCTCCTCTCCTTCCGACTTCCAGCCGAAAACTTGTCACAGCGGCCCTTTCAGATCTGTGCGTCTTACGCGTCTCTCTCTTTCCTCTGCTCGCATGGGAGAGATTCTGAGAAGTAAGGACCACACACCATGTGGCCTCTCTTGAGTCACAAGGAAAAGCCACCCTTGGAGAGCATCAGTGGCAGATGGAACAGCTGGGACAAAGGCCCTGGAATGACAACAATCCTGGCACAGTCAAAACACCTAAAGAAGGCTAGCCAGGGTGGCTGGAGCTCATGGATGGGGAAGGGAGGGGCAGAGAGGTAAACGAGGCCGCATCAGGTTGCATGAAGTCAGGTAAAGATGTTACATCTCATTCCCCTGAGTGGCAAGGGCCGTGGGAGGGCATTGAGCAAGCTCATGTGACGTGATCGGGTTTACAGTAATTAACCTCCCTGAACCTCAGTTTGCTCATCTGTAACTACCTAGCGCTCTGGTGGGGATGAGGGTGCCATAGATCATGTGTGCGAAGGGCTCAGTACAAGGTCTGAAATACATCCGCTCTACATCTCTGTTCACCGTAATTATTATTTTAATCCTGTGTCCTCACTTACTCTGCAGGGCCCAGAATGAAACAGGCGTTTACATATTTACTGGATGTTTGAGAACGGGGGTGATGATGGTCAAAGAAACTGTCACATTATAGAAAGCGGTAGGGTTCCTTGGATCCCGATGGCCAGTCTGCCACTTAGGAATAAGTCACTCCCCATCTTTAGAGACTCACCTCCTCCGCCAAAGAGGGAAAGTGATCTGTATCCTGTGAGGCTGCTGCGAGCTAATACATTTAACATGTAACATAAATGCGTGTGGCTTCTGGAGGGAGTGCGGTGGTGGTGCCTGCAGCGTAGTTTTAGATTTCTCCAAATCCCATATAATAACAGACAGAGCAACTAAATAGCAGATTCCAAAACCCATGTACAACCTTTAAAACCAAGCTAAGTAAAATCGAATGCCCACAAACCCTAAAGCACCAATAGGCACACACCCTGCCTGTTATTGACATCTCTGAGAGAGAAAGAGGAAGCAACGAGGCATCTGATGCCCTGAGAGCAGAAAAGAAACAAAATAGCCAAGAGGCATTCCGTGTGAAAGCACAACAGGCCAATCTAAAAATGGCAGCTGAAACTACAAACGGGCTTTGCTGAGGCCAATAGAGCAGGCATACCAAACGCCAGAAGACACAGCTGTAGATTAGTTCCTACAAACTCTCAAAATGAATCCACAAGGCTCCTTTCTAGGTTAGGGGCCCACACCGAGGAGAAACTTCTGGAAGTGGAATAAAAATTAAAGGGAACAGGAAAACAGAGACAAAGGAATGAAAAAGTAAAGATAAAGTGGGGGAGAAAAATACAGCTAGGAAATCTCAAAAAGCAAGATGCTAAATTTTTTAACTTTCTACAAAAATAACAGAAGAGAGCAGTTTGAAGTTATGAAAGTTTCATAAACCAACGTTCTTCCTAGAAGTTTAGGAAAATCAAATTACCATAAAAAGTATAAAGAATAAATCCTATACAAAGTTACTATAAGAAAAAAAGAGATTAAGAAACAGAATAATATTACTACAGATAAGAGCACATCAGAACGTTTCTTTAAAAGGAGATACAAATTTTATAATATTATTTCAAAGTAAGTAAAAGTAATTAACAACCTAGAGCAAAAATTTTAAAACCTCAGAAATGAAAGGACAGAAATTAAGGCAGCATTAGAAATAAAAGAAAAATCATTTTATCAATGAAGGCTAAACTGGAAGAAACACAAATGCAGGCACACGAGTAATGCCATGAGAGAAATACAAAAATGTTTAAATGGGAAAATTTCTAAAGATAAAAATAATTTGAAAGGAAGTTAGAAATACTGAACATAGGCAAAGAAGGACCAACATATGCATAAAAAGAATTCCAGGAAGAAAATCAAAGCAAGAGAATAAAACAAATGCTAAAATCAATGACTTGAGAAAATTTCCTAAACTAAAAAGATCTGAAACTGCCTATTGAATGAGGACACCAAGGACCTAACATGACCCAACATGACCAACGCCAAGTCATAGTTCAGTAAAATTACTTAACTTTAAAGGAATAAAAACAACCCTTTGGGCATCTTGGAAGGAAAAAAAGAGTACATGACTTCTAAGCAAAAGAAAATGTGATTGCAGACCTTTTGATGCTACTGCTTGATGCCAGAAGACATAGGAAAGAAAGAGAGAGCCAAGGATTTTATATCCAGCAAAACTAACCTTCAAATGTAAGGGGTACAAACTGTTGTCAACTCAATAATTGAGCATAGTGTAGAATCTTTAAGAGAACATGCTTCAGACAATAAAAACACCTGATGGGACACATCATGTGTCAAACTAAGAACAAATGAGAGTTAAGAGGGAGAGATCACAGCAGGAAATGCTTGTCTGTTCTGACAATGTAGATATAGTACAACCATTCTTTAAATGAGGGAACGGGGAGCTAGTATATGAGAAAAATAACTATTTTCAGTCATCTTAATCATTGGTGGTAAAATTAATATTGTATTTTGAGATTGCTATATGTATCAAGTGGGACAAAGCAAATGAGTAATTATTCTAATTTTACCATCTCCCTTAAGAACCAGAATTCTCAGCATGGAAGAAAGTAGATACAAATATAACATAGAAGACATTAATTAAAATCTCTGAAGTACTAAATTTGAATTAGAAATATCCATATAAACTCACAAATATTTGTGCATAACGCCTAGCAAACAGCAGGTACTCAATAAAGCGCAGGAGGGCGGGACTGCCCTCTCAGCGCAATTACCCCGCAGAGGTGGGCATCTTGTCTGTCCCCAGAGCATCTCCCATTCAGAGTGTCGCTGCTTCCCACTCTCTGGATTTGACCCTGCCAATGACACAAACAGCCTTCTTTCCTTCCCTCCAAGTCCACCCACATTCTTTCTTTGGGAGAACTCCCTGCTTAGCCCAGAGCACCTGGGCTCCTCTCCCTTCTGAACCCCAAATTCAAGCCACACTTACCGCTTGGCTTCCACAGGATACCAAAACCATTCCCACCTTCTTCCGGCATGTAAATCAAGCTGCCTAACGTGGCACTTGGGGTCCAGCATGATCGGGCCCTACGACCCTCTATCACATTGCCCTCCTGTAGCCAGTTCCTCAAATGCACCTTGCACTCTATCGTTAGGTCTGCCTGAGGTTGTGCGCACGGTCCTCCTGCCTGGACCACTCTCCCACTCCGCTCTCTCCTGGTGACTTCCTGTAAGATTTCTCTCTTCTGGAGGCCTTCCTGGGAGTCCCTGTCCATAGACCTCAGGCTGAGGTGCTCCTCTGTGGTCCCTGGTCTCTCTCACAGGACTCCCATGACAGATGATCTGCCTACGGGGCTTCCTCCTGCAGCCAACTCAATCCGTCTCTGTGTTCCCAGGGCCCAGTGAAGTGCCCCCAAGCCTCCCCCAGCTGCCTGTAAGTATTCCTCTCTAGCATCCCCTTTGGAGACAGGGTGAGGCCCTGCGAGGGTGAGGCTCCCCCTTGCTCAGCCAGTTTAACAAACTCCATTCCCCCGGTGGTCTTTGCGCGTCTTCCGCAGAGCCTGGGGCATTGTCTGGCGCCCATGGCACTTGAGAAAAATATTTGTAGGAAGGAGGGAAGAAGGAAAGGAGCGCTAGAGGGAAAGAGAAAGGAAGAAAGGGAGGGATGATAAAAGCAGATCGAGTATTGTGGATAAGTAATGAATAAATTGGCATCAGAGTATTATTAATGATTTTCAAAAGGGCACAGAGAAGGGTAGTTTGAATTGGCAAATATATATTTACCTAACTTTATCTTGGAGACAGCCAACCTCTCCCAGCGTAATCTGTTATTTCAGAGGCAGAAAAATTAACTTGCTTATGCTGAAAAGAGGTAAAAATGAATCCCCCAAAGCCCTATTTTTTCATTTATTTATTCACACACACACACACACACACACACACACACACTGCCTTCTCACCCTTGGTAGTGTGTCGTTTCTGACTTTCAAAAAATGGTTGTTCCTTTCTGTTTAAAAAATTGTATTAGCTGTTCAGGGAATACTAGCCCTCTCCTTGGACTTAAAAAAAAGAATTTTATCCATTAAAATCTAACCAGGGTGTAGTAACCATAAAGCCCAGCCACGCTGTTAGGAAGACGGATATCCTCAAAGATTTATGTCTGGCCGTCTCAAAGAAAATGTGTAAGATGGAGTTTTCTCAGAGACGCCCTGGCTGCACTCCACCCCACACATAATTTCTGTTTGCATAAACCTCAGATCAAAACTCAGGAAGGGTTAAGGGAAACCTTTTGGAACCGCAGGTTGCGTCTGCTCACCATCCTCGGTTGACTGCTTGGAATGAATTAACCAGTCCCCAACCAGCCCACAACTGGTACTTGGACGAGATCAACCACTTCTTCAGTCCAAATGGTCCAACCCTTTGGGGTCTCAGACTCGATCCAGATTCGGGGTGAGGATACATTCAAAGTCATTTGCACGTCCCTATCGTTGCGGCGAGAGATAATGAAAACACACCACATTATTAGTCTCCAGGATATGGTGGAGACCGTTGGAAACACCAGGGTTCGGGAAGGGGTGGAGGGGGGTGTGACTATTTTGAATGAACCTGAAAGAAAATACTTCCCAAACCTTCTTTTCAGAAGACGAGGTCAGTTCCAATTTTTCGTAAGGTTGGAAAAAGTTAAGCAAACTAGAACTATAGACACTTGTTTATAGAAGGTTTTTCTCTGTAATTGCTGTTTTTGTTTCATGAAAGAAAAGTCCCATAAAATAAAACCTCGTTTCTGGTTCAGGGAGGCAGCGAGACTCCTGAGAATGCCACCAAAGGGCTGACTTGACTCTGGCTGGCCGAGGAGCCCCGAAGACTCGACCGTCTATATATTTCCATAGCAAGGCATGCGACTTTCCCACCCTCCACCCCAAAGGGTTCTCCATACATTTGAGACGGTTCTAAAACTCTGAACTGTGGGAGCATCTGGATGCTGGCAAGCATTCCAGACAAGTGGTTTTCTAAGAAGCCAAGTTCTGGTTTGACTCTTTGATTGGAAAAGTATCTATTTCACTAAGGGTGATAGGCCCCTGGATGCATTCTCACCAAAAAAAAAAAAAAAAAAAACAAAACACAACCCAGAAACCAATACTTGAAATGCCAGCAGCAAGTTGTAGGGAATTCTTTTGGTTTGCCTTCAAGGACACAAAACATCGCAAAGGTCTTCTCTTTGGCACAGAGGAGCCTGGCGTGGAGAGGTGGCCCAGCGTCTGTGTGGCAAGTCAGAAGACATGGGAGTCTACAGACCTGGATTCAAATCCTGCCTTTGCCACCAGCGAGCTGGTCCAACCTTAGGCCCATTCACTTCTCCTGGGTCCCACTTTCCTCATCTGTAATGGGGACATTAACCTCGGTCTCCAGGGCGTGGTGGGGACGCAGGGAGATGATATTTGTACAATTCCTTCCACCAGAGCTGGTGCAGCAGGGGCTCATAAACATCAGTCTCAGGTCCACCCCTCTAGTAGAACGATGGAGACGCACCACATCTCTGAGCTCATGGAACTCCTCCCAACACCTCTGTCTGGGGCCTTCACAGAAAGCTGGGCTGGTCACCTGCTTTCATGAATCCAATCAACAGACAATCACAGGTCACGGACCTCGGGCTGGCATGAGGCCCCAGACAGGGGCATTTCCTCAGCAGAAGCGCCTGTGCCGGCACAAGGCCGACCGAACCAGGCCCAGGGAGCCTTTGCTGATGACCAAAGCAGGAGGACCAGATAACGAGGGGGAGAGTAAGATGCACCACGCCAGGAGCATGATGGTGTCCAGCGGACAGCAGGGGCCCCAGCTGAAGGCAGCTGCCAGCACCGGGCAAACGTCCTTATGCAGAGAGACAGGGGTCACCAGATTTCGGCCAGATTTCTCATTCCTCAAGCAGAGCCAGAAATCTGGATTTGTAAGTAAAGTCTCCTGGTGTTTAAATATTGACAGTTTTAACAAACTTAAACATCTGTCTGCAGGCCGGGTGGGTACAGCTCACGCCAGGCCTTGACTTGGGGGCAGAGTGTCGATTTGTGTGGTTGGGCATTTAACTGTGTGAACGCTTCTCAGGAGGTGCCGGGGCTCGGTGGTTATGGACTTGGTGTCTGATTGCTCGTGTGTGAAATAAGGAAAGTGACATCGACTCGGAGAGCGGCAGTGAGGATGGAGGGAAAGCAAGTTCATTGGGTTCGCACAGTCAGGAGCTTGGTCTTCTTAGCCGTGGCTGTCCCAGCCATCTTGGCTGCTGTGATTGCTGGTTTTACTGAGAGAGGGGACCAGTGGTACGTACAGCTCTGCCACCCTCCACTCAACCTGTCCCATGTGGAAAGCCCATACCTGTCCCAATCTTGACACAATGGCCCTGGGAAGTGGACAATAAGCACTGTACCCCCATTTTATTGATGGGGACCCCGGGCAGTGCAGAGAAGAGAAGAAGCCCTTCAGGGTCACACAGAGGAAAGGGGGCACCGGGCGTCTCCCTGGCTCCGCCCACGCCCACAGGCCCTGCCTCATGGATGGCCCCGGGCACCCTGGGGTGTGCTGGGTTCCAGGAGCCCCACGCCCGAAGCTTCTTGTGGGTTCATCTCCCGTAAGCCCATGACACGCCCTCCGTCCCCTGCCCTGTGCCTTCATCCAACTCCATCAAAGCCTCCTCGAAACTCATCCACAAAGCCCAGGAAGCGCCTTGGTTTTCCTTCTAAAAGCACAACCTGACTCACAGCTATTGTGTCAGCGCTGCCTCCAGCCCCAGTCGCCGGAAACCCAGGGCAGCTTGGAACGAGAGGGAACTGGCTCACGGGCCGGTGTCTACATGCTCACTGTTTTTACTGCCATGGTCTGAGGCTCCCAGCCTGCGGCAGATCAGCCAGATCGGGGGCCGATCTCCCGAGGGCAGACCCAGCCCTCTTCCGGAGCCCCTGGGGAAGGGACATGGGGGACGTGGGGTCAGGGACCATGGTCGGGCAGTCCCAACTGGAGCAGCTCTTTCAGGCCACGGACGTCCCAGACACGGAGGCTTGGTTCTCCTCTCGGAGTGATTTCAACCCGAGAGGGGAGGTTCACAGGGCTGGTTGCCAGCCCCAGCCACGTCCATGTGACAGACACTGGGTGCTGGGGGGCCCACATACTTACAGCACCTTTATGGGGTCTTCCCATCGCGCCAGCCCTCCGCTATCCCCCTCACTCAAATTCAGTACGGCCATCGCCCCCCTTCCCCCAGCCCCCCACCCAGTGCACAGGATCACTCTCTATGGTTTCAGTTATCAGTGGTCAATTGCAGTCCGAAATTATTAAATGGAAAATTCCAGAAACAAAGAATTCATAAGTTTTAAGTTGTGTGCTATTCTGAGTAGTGTGATGAAATCTCACGCCATCCCACTCTGTCCCACCCTGGATGTGAACCATCTCTGTGTCCATGTTGTTAGTCACTTAAGAGTCCCCTTGGCGATCAGATCGGCTGTCATGGTATGGCAGGGCTGGGACCCTTATGTTACTGAATAAGAACCCCAAGCGCAAGAGTAGTGATGCTGCCAATTCAGATAAGCCAAAGAGAAGCCGTAAAGTGCTTCCTTCAAGTGAAAAGGCATGTGCGTATAGGAAAAAGCATAGCATATATATAGGGTTTGGTACTACCTGTGGTTTCAGAAATCCACTGGGGGTCCTGGTAGGTGCTCCCGTCCATGGAGAAGAGGGGAACTACATGTACTCAATCAGAAAGGAAAAGAATCATCCAGAACAGATCGAAACCATGCTGCCCTCCTAACCAGACACCAAGGGTTAAGCATTCCCTCCCTTCCCTCGGGCTCAGCGGCCGCATGTCCCCCCAGAGCCGGTGTCCTGCCCACTGAGGGTAACCCTACTGGTTAACAGGACCTTTTAGTGACCGTGTTCCTGTGACCACTTCGACTCGACGCAGTGGTCTTTCCCATCGCCGCAGGGAAAGGAGGCTGCCATGGACTTTTCAAGACGCTTTGTCTCCCGGCTTGACCCCGCCCCCTTCTGGCTGCTCTTTCGGACCCTAATCTCCCTGTGACGCAGTAGGTGTTAAGGATTCAGTTCCGCGGGGTTGCGGGCCTGAATTCATGAGCTATTTGTGCAATCTCTGCCAAATGGAGCTGCTGTGAGGATTCAGGAGAGAATGAATGTCAGCTGCGCAATTCGACGCCTCGTACTAAATATGCAATAAAAGGGAGCAATTATTATTATCACTACAGGTCAAGAGTTTTATACGTATTATTTCTTTTTCCTACAACAACCCTATGGCACAAGTGTTTTTAGTCCCACCTTACAGATGAGGAAACTGAGGCCTCGCAAGGTCGAATGCGCAGCCCAAGGGATTACGGTAAAGGAGTGAGGACGGTGAGATGTGGTCTCGAGGCTGCCTGGTTCTATAGCCCGGGACCCCGACCACTAGTCCACCACAGTCCCTTTAAAGAAGCCCAAAGGCCAGTGAAGCCACCCCCTGTGGTCAGCTGCTTCTGGCCAGTGCAGGGCTTCATCATCCCCCTCTTCCCTGTGTCTGCAGAAGCCCCCGTCTGCCAACAGCATAGCGCTCAAGCGAGACTTCCAGGAACAGCGAAGTCACAGATTCCACCCAGACACACACCAGAATCTCGCACAGCAAGGGACCCGTGGGCCCTCTCAACCTCTGCAAGACCCTTATGTCTCTTTTCTTCTAAAGATTTTATTTATTTATTTAGAGAGAGAGGAAGGGAGGGAGAAAGAGAGGGAAAGAAACATCAACGCGTGGTTGCCTCTCACACGCCCCACACTGGGGAACCTGGACCACAACCCAGGCATGTGCCCTGACTGGGAATCAAACCAGCGACCCTTGGGTTCGCAGTCCAGCACTCAATCTGCTATCATCACTATGCCCATCAGCGGGGTCCTTTGCACTCTCAAGCAACCTCTCGCTCCTGGAAGCAAGTGACTGGGCTATCACATCTCAGACTTCTGTTCCTAGGTTAATTTTCCACGAAGTGTCTTGGATTCGGGAGCAAGAGGCCTTAGGAATTCGACAACCCCTTGGGGGTTTCTCCCCTGCTCTCCAACCCGAGGCCTGGTTGAACGCACTCAGCTAACGGAGGTGAGCGCCCCGCACAGCACTCCTTCCACCCCAGCTCCTGCAGGTGGCGGCGGACATCACGTGCAGAAGGACCCAGGTGTCTGCGGAATTCTCCGAGCCCTGCCGTTGATTCATTTGTCTGCAGACATTTCTAGACTCCACGTCTCCGAGACAGGCCACGACAGAGTGCATTACGAGGTGAGCCCGCCTTTCCCTCCAGCGCCCCCCCGCCCCCGCTCCCACACCACCACCACTTTCTTTTTCCTTCTTGGCCTCAGGGCCCAAAGTATTCTGGACATATTTTTCATTTTTCCAAATATCAATTGCTCTTTTATTCCCTCTTCGAAGCAGTGAGTAATAAGAGTTGTGTCTGGTCCTGAAATTCCGACTGAAATAAATTAGCCCAATGACCAACAGGAGGTGCCTAGAACAATAACGGCGGAATATTTGGCATATTACAAAAGGGCCCCTGGATGTCGAAGTACAGTAAGTCTAGAAGCACATTACAGGCGGCGGTGCCAAAACGGGTATGCAATGAGCCATCCAGGCAGCAGAACGCCTCATAAATTAATCTCGTTTTTTCCCCCTTTTTGCTGCACTGTTCACAGTTCTCTGAGCCCTCTGTTAATGGGGTGTGGCGGAGGGTATTTTTGGTGTGGCCCTCGCCCCCAGCGGCAGGCACATGCCAAGGCCGTGTGTAAATGCCTCCCAGGGACAACCTGTGGCAGTCACAGGAGCAGGGGGGGAAGCAGCAAGCTGCGAACAAACCCTGAGCACCTACTAAGTGCCAGGCATGGTGCTAAATTGTGGGAATGCCACAGAGGAGGACAAGGCCATCGTCCCTGTCCTCACAGTGCTGAGGGCTCAACACCTCCCCGTCCACTGGAATTAGGCCTCCATCTCTGGGGTCAGCGTGCAGTGGTTTGACCCGCATCCCAAGTCCCCCTCTCCCTGGCAGGAGTCACTCACGATGGGAACCTGGGGTGGGGGGCGGCAGTGGCCCATCTCTCACTGCAGGGGCAGAAGAAGCCCCGGTCCTCGTCCCCACCTCCTGGCAGCCCGGGGCCAGGCCTGTGACAAAGCCCAGCCTAGCAGTCGCTCCTGCCCAGAGCTTTGAATCTTCAGGGAGTGCCCCAAAGACTCCATGGTGGCCTGGGGAAAGGCCCCCAGAGATTGCTACATCCCAGGCCCTGGAACCTGTGAATGTCACTTTCTGCGGCAGAAAAGGACTATTGCAAGTGTCATCAGATTCAGAATTCTGAGAGGAGGCTATCAGCCCAGATTATCTGGGTGCGCCCCGAGGCAATCCATGTACACCGATTAGGAGGCAGATTTCCCACCCACAGAGCAGAAGGCAATGTGACCACAGAGGCGGCGACGGGCGTGATGCGGCCCCAAGCCAGGGAGTGGTTCAGCCAAGGCACGGGTCACCCCCAGAACCTCCAGAGGGGGAGGGCTGATTCCTGATTTCAGCCCTGAGACACTGACATTGGACTCCTGGTCTCCAGAACTGTGAGAAAACTAGTTTCTGCTGTTTGAAGACACCCAGTTTGTGACCACGTGTTACAGAAACCCTAGGTAACTAACGCAGACACCGAGAGACTTAGGGTCTCTCCATCAGCTGGGACCCACCCACCAGAGCCTACATCTGGCCCACGACGGCTCTGGGTTCAGACTGTCCCTGTGATCCACCCAGGCCTGCAGTTCCAGTGCCTGTTTCTCTCCCTGGACCTTCAGCCAGTTCCGGGAGCCCCCTCTGGATGTCCTTCCAAAATCTGCCTTTTCTGATTTTAGTTAGCCCTTATAGGCAAGAACCCCCACGTGGCAGGTCTGTCATGAGACATGGGGACAAGCCATATTTGGACCTGACAGACACACGCCAAATCAGAGCTCGCGAACCAATGGCCTACATTTTGCCCACGTGGTGCATTTGTTTTTTCTAAACTTGAATTTTTCCCCCAACATTTTTGAGTCAGGAGGCTGCACACCCAAGACGGAATTCCTAGCTTTTCTTGACACAAATCAGGAGATTCCCCACGGTTTCATGGCCACAGCTGGCTGGCCCTTGCAGACCAGCATGTTATCATCTGTCCCCAGCAGCTCCTTCTGCTGTGCACCCAGCCCAGCCCTCTCCTCTCACAGGGAGGTTGGGGGGCAACCGGCACACCGCAGACCCTCCCCTGCCCCGCCACCCACATCAGTTTCGGGGTGTGCGTTGTGAGGGCCAGGCACGGCTGTCCTTCCCTGCTTTCCTCTCTTCCCCGTACTGAGGCTGAACCCCCAGAAAATGGCCCTCAGAACTAATCCCAGAAGCTCCCCTAATCATCACTACCCTTCGGAGCAGGCTCCTGGAAGGAAGCCATTGGGTTTCCCCAAAAATGTTTTAGGTCATCTTCTCTTTCCACGACTGCCACCACGGAAACCCAACGCCCTTTCTATGCCCGTAATTGTGTGAGGGGCAGCCCTGGAGTGTCTACCTGCAGCTGACGTTTGAAACATTTCTGCCACGTAAAGCCCGAGAGGCCAGTAGCATGAGCGAGACCACGGGGATGAGGCAGGTGGCCGTTTGGAGAGCCCCGGGCGGGAGCGAGAAATGATCTCAGATCATGTTCCATGGCCTTGGGTTTTCCCGGGGAAAAGGCGAACGTCGCAGAGCAAGCCGGAGCCTGGGCGCTGGGATCCGACCCCGCAGAGTTCAGACCTCAGCCCTGCCTCTCACCAGCTGCGTGACTTCGGGGGAGAGACTGAGCCACCGTGAATGAACTTGAGTCTCCTCGTCTGTAATGCGGGGACAGTAAAATCCTTTACCACCTAGAGTTGTAATAATACAATGAGCCAATACCTGTAAAGAGCTTCACATAGTGCTGGGCGCTCGGTCATTTCTTGAAAAATCTCAGCTGTGGATGACGATAATATTAAGGATATACGGGGGGAGCGGGGAGGAGAAGGAGTGAAGGTTGTGTGAAACCCCTGGGTGCCAAACTGAGGTAGTCATGAAGCTGGAGAGGGGGGAGGGGCTGTAGCTACTTTTCAAAATGTTTAGAGGGCATCCCACATCTGTTTACCCATGATAAAGCCACCAAAGATAGCGAGAATGGCAACGTTCTCTGCTTTTGGCTGAAACTGCATTAACTCCTTGGGGTAAACGAAGAAACTTCAGAGTTCAATGAACGTGTACCCAGACCCCTGGGAGGGTGTCTGACCTTGAACATAGGAGAGGCCGGCCTTGCAGGGCCGTGGGGGGCGTTAAGTGAGATGGTGTACGGGCAGCAGCCAGCGCGGGGTCCAGTGCAAGAGCCACTGGCGGCTCGGCCTCCCTGGGCCTCCCTGGGCCTCCCTGGGCCTCCTGGGCCTCCTGGGCCTCAGCTCCTTCCCTGGTGAAGTGAAAATCGTGCCGCCTGCTTTACTCATTCAGCAAATAGTTACTGAGCCAAGGACTGTGAATACAGAAGTGTGTTTACCAGACTGAGTTCATGGCCTCTCAGAACCCACGGCTTGAAGTCGCTTATTATTCATCCACTCAAACAAATGTTTTCCCTGAACAGTCAGTATGGAACAGGCTGCCTCTTGGGCATTAGAGAGCAGCACAAATTCAACTCCCACCTACCTATTCCTGGTGCGGGGATCAACGCAGAGATCAAGGACATGGAGTAGGGTCTTCACGAACTAACCCCATACCAATTTGCCCGATTTGACAAAGGCGCAAAGGCCAATCAAAGGAGGAAGCCCAGGGTCCTCAGCAAATGGTGTGGGAGCAATGGACATCGACAGGCCAGAAAAGGCCCTTGGTGCAAACCTCACACCTTCTGCAAAAACTAACTCCAAACGGAACAGGGACTGGCCTGAAGGCATAGCACTACAACACTTCTTTAAAATGGAAGAAAAACCTGCCCTAACTGGTGCGGCTCACTTGGTTGGGGATCATCTTGCAAAGCGAAAGGTCGCTGGTTCGAATCCCAGTCAGCGCACAAGCCTGGGTTACAGGTTCAGTCCCCAGTCAGGGCGCATACTAGAGACAACCAACCAATGTTTCTCTCTCACACCAATGTTTCTCTCCCTGTCTTTCTCCTACTCTTCCCCTTCTCTAAAATTAAAAAAAGAAAATGTTTAATGTCTAAAATAAAAAAAAATCATGAAAACACCAAGTGCTGCTGAGCATGGAGGGAAAGCGGATACCAAATCACTCACATGCTGCCAACGGGAGTGTGAAACAGCATCGCCATCCTGCCAACCAGTTTGACAGCTTCTCGCCAAACCACGTGCGCTGACCACGCCGCCTGGCCACCGCCCTCCCAGGCACCCCAGAGAAACGGGAACTTCGGTTCACACAGGACCCTGTACAAGAATGTCCGCACCAGCTGTACATGTGAGAGCCCAAATCCGGAACGGCCGGTCCTTCAGTGGGGGAACCGTCAGACAACGGTGGCACACGCGTGGAATACCGCACAGCGATGAAGAAGCAAACTTCGGGTGCAGATCTCTTTGGAAGGCCAGGGGACTCTAAGTGCAAAAGAGCCAATCTCCAGAGGTCACATGCTATTTGATGCCATTGATAGAACATTTTTGAAAAGATAAAAGTTCAGAAATGGAGAACAGATTAGCGGTTTCCAGGAGCTAGGCACAGTGGGGGAGGGGGCAGAGGGAGGTGGCGGGCATTCAGGGGCCACACAAGGACCTCTGGCTTTGGGACGCTGTCTCCTGAATGTAGTGGTGAGTACACAGACCTATCTATGGGATGACATTACTTGGGATTACACACACACACACACACACACACACGAATGAGCTCCCGAGCTCGGAACAAGACCAATCGATTGTACCCACGGCAGCACGCTGACACTATACAGGATCCCCTACAAGCTTTTCTTACTACTGATGTGAATCTGCAATGGTATCAACACACATTTCCATTAAAAATAGCTTTCATCGTTTCATATCTAAAAACTCGCATTTTACTAAAAGCTTGAAAATATAGGGAAATAAGAGCAGAAAAACCATCACCCTGAAATACAATCTTCTGATGCGTTTCTTCTAGGTGTGTGCTTGACATCTGTATGAAAACATGTGAGGGGCGGGGCTAAAACTCAGGGTGGTGACAAGGCGGGTCTCTCGCTGGGCCGCACCTTCTGTGACATCATCACTCACTGCTTGAGGGACGCCTGGTAACCAGAAGATGGGGGTAGTGCCCATCTGCCTGCCAGGTGAGGACATCTTGCTCTACCCTGGCCACCTGACCTGAGGCCATGGTGCCCCAACAGGTGGGGAGCAGGGGCCGAGTGGCAGCCGAACTGTTTGAACGAAAGGGCAGTCGCTGTGAGGACAAGAAGCAGGTGAGGCCAGACCAGGTACAGCCAGCTTTCCTCCCACCCCTCGAAGTCAGGATCAGGCTGTCCAGTCGACTCGCCCGGAGCCTGACCCGGTGGAAAGGCACTGCCGGCAGAGAGGGTCCCTGGGACAGCTGCGGTTCTGTTTAGTGTCCTGCTATATCCCTTGTGCCTAGAATGGTGCTTGGTGCGTACGTGCTGAAAGAATGAATGAATGAATGAACTGAAACAAACGGGATAGGACGCCCCAATTAGAGAGTTCTTGGAGCATTTGTTCTTAGGACCGAAATTCAAGCCTCCCCTGGGATTTTTGTCACAATAAAAACCGCCGACGCTCGCTGTCCGGAGCCTGGCACTTCCACCCCTGCCTCTCCCATGACGTTTTAATACGCCACTCCTGAGAGGCAGCTGCTGTGGGCCTCATTCACAGATGGGTAAACTGAGGCTCAGAAAGGCAAAAAGGACTTACAGAAAGTGCCTGCTGGGATCTGAAACCAGGTCCAGCTGATTGCAGAACCCTTAGCAGGATTACCCTGCATGCCACCGCCCGATCCCTGGTGGTGGGGGGCAGAGAGGGAGGGACGTCAGGGAGGCTAGAAGGGCAGCTGGGCCTCACACACAGTGGGAGGGATGGGGTTTCATTCTGAGATTAATCAGAAAGCACTGAAAGGTTTTAAACAGAGCGATAGATGATTGATCTACCAATGTTTTCAAAAGATTTGTACACTTGTTCGCATACCATACACGTGCCAGTATCTCCTTTACGCTGGACTTCACAGCAAGATGGGGACCGGAGGGGCTCCCCTCACACCGCATGCGGCTTTTCCTAAAATGTGTGCACAAACGCCAAACCCTAGGAAGCTCCTTTTAGAAAAAACATTCGAAGAGTTCTGCGGAGTGGGACACGCTGACACCCCCGCCCCCTCGTGGGGAGACGTGCCACTCGTTCAGACAGCAAAGGCTCCGAGGAGCCCCGTAGCACGTTCACCTAATTTCACAGACTGGCGTGTTTCCCAAGTCCAGCCCTACCCCCCCTTTCTGAAAGAGCTCTTTTCCAAAACCCATTTTGCAGATGAAGACACTGAGGCTCCAAGAGAAGCAATGATTTGGCTCAGGCCCAAGACCGCGCAAAGAGAAAGATGAAAACTTAATTTTAGTCCCTAAACTTCACTGCCTTCCCCCTGCCCCCACTTTGCCTCCAAAGAACACAAAATAAAAACCGAGCAGCAAGCGGGTGGTTGGGGAAAAACTAACCCACCAAGCACGTGGCCAGAGGCGTGGTTAGAGAGAGAGAAGAGCATTCAGACCCCTCGTCAGCCATTATGAAGATCAGGACAGTCCTGTGTGTCCTACAGGAAAAGGTCCCCAGGGAACACTGTGGCGGAATTAAACAGCACCCTAGTCATTAGTGTCTAGGACAACACCTGTCGCGTTGGCCACACGCACCCTGGCCACCGCCACCCAGATCGAGCTACGGAACATTCTGGCACCCCACATGGCTCCTTCAGGCACCCCACCATAACCACGATTTGATCAGCACAGATGAGCTGTGGACGTTCTAGAATTTCATGGGAATAAATCCGTGTGCACCTTAGGGTCTGGCTTCTTTCACTCATCGGTGTGTCTGCAAGACTCAGCCTGATTGCAGGCAGTGTGCTGTGTTTTTATTTTTGAAGTTACGAAGAAGATTTAGCCGCTAGCCTGCATACAGAAGACTATCTCGTGGAGAGGCATATTATGCCAATCTTTTATCTTCTTTGTTGTGGCAGCGGGGCTAAGTCTTGTTTCCGAAGAAATGTATGCTTTCGAGTCGAGTTAAATCTGGCTCCATTCGCATCTAGGGGGTCTGGGGAGAATTCAGTGTTGGTCAACACGGTGTCCGCCTTGCCCCTGACACCGTCACTGTGTCCACTCACACTGTCTGTTGAAAGCAGGTGTGTCTGAATTCCCTGTGTGGGCCGGGGGTAAGGAGGGAGCTAACTGCAATAAGGCATGAGGGAACTTTCTAGAACAATGGAAATGTTCTATATCTTGATTGGGGTGGAAGTCCACAGGTATAGACATTTGTCAAAACTCACTGAACTGCCCTGGCTGGTGTGGCTCAGTGGATTGAGTGCCAGTCTGCGAACCAAAGGGTTGTTGGTTCAATTCCCAGTCACGGCACATGCCTGGGTGTGGGCCAGGTCCCCAGTAGGGGGCGTGTGAAAGGCAACCACACACTGATGTTTCTCTCCCTCTCTTTCTCCCCCCCTTCTCCTCTCTAAAAATAAATAAATAAAATTGTTAAAAAAAAAAAAACCTAATCGAATTGTACATTTAAAATGTGTGCCTTCGATTGCATGCAAATTATACTGCAACAAAGCTGATTCCTTTTAAAGATCCTTCAAAACAAAGAATGTAAAAGCGAGGCAATGAGTGAGAACAGAGGGGGGCCTTCATTCTCAAAAGGGAGAAGAGAGGAAAATCCCAATGAAATGCCAGCTGGCTGCCACGGTTTCTATTTCTGCAGTGTTCGGGGGTGCGGGGGTAAGCAAGTGACTTCGATAACTGAAGAAAAGTTCATCTCTAAGCACGATCTTATTGCTGCCCCCTGCCCAAGAGAAGCAGGCCCCCACGTGCCCCCCAGCAACTGTCCCCGCCCTCCCCTTCTTCCCGCCCCCAGACGCTGTTGGCCTTGCTGGTCTTGGTGCTGTACATGGGCGTGGGGATGTCAGGTGAGCTTCCTGGGGTCCGAGAGAGGAGCAGCTGGGTGCACACGGAGTCGGGAGGGGCATCCTGGGGAGGGCTTCACGCCAAGACGGTCTCCAGGCTTGCCCTCTCCCACCGCCCTTTGTCCCACTGGGATGACCACCCACATTTAGGTCAACTGCTGTCCATTCACCCTTATTAAGAGGTGTCTTTGTGCCCATTTCAGGAAGAAGTTGGGAGGTGTCAGAAAGGATCAGAGAGTGTAGCTGCACCCCAAACCCTGTGGCTTCCCAGGTAACAAAATCAGGAAGGGGCTGAAGGGATGTCCAGCCTGGCTGAGGAAACCTGGGAAGGCTTCCCAGCGGCGTCGCTGGTGAGCTGGGTCTTGAAGGATATGTAGGAGCTGGGGGAGCGTATTCCAAGCAGAAGGAGTAGCACATGCAAAGGCTCGGGGAACTTTCGGAAACCGGTGGCCAAGGGGTCCTATGTGAAAACACTCAAGATGTAACTTCGGTGTCTGCCTTTTAGGGGTTTGAATACCAGACCAGTGGTCCCTCGAAAGAGCCGATAAGGGTCATCAGGACCTGGTTGAAGGAGAACGTGCAAGTTTTCTTGGAAAAGCTCGAGAACGAGGTGTGCAAGCTGGAGCAGCTGGTACGGGACCTGGAAGAGTGGCTAGATGTCCTCCTGGGGGAGGGGCAGCCCCAGGGGCCCTGCTGCACCCTCAGAAACCGCTTGTGAGGGGCCAGGGCTGGGACCTGGGGAGAGGCCAAGGACATGGGGGAAAGGCTTGCCGAGGGCCCCTCCAAGGAGGGCAAAGCCCTGACACTTGAAGTTCAAGCCAGGCAAAAAAATTAAAGTTGGGACACTGAGAACGCCGTCAGTGCCGCTGCTGGTTCCTGAATGCTAGAACGCGCCAGGAGGACACCGGGGCTCAGCCGGGACATCCTCCCGCATACAGGGCGCTGGCCTCAGGGACATCAACATGGGCTCAGGGTCAGCCCCAGGGGCAGGAGCCTTCTCTCCCATTCCCCGAGATGCCGTGTGAAATCCCTTACCGTCTCAGCAAACTGCCTCATTCGTAAGGACTAGGGGAAGCAAGTTTGCCTCACGGGGCACGGTGAGGGTCACACGTGTGCAATACACAGTGTGTCTGCCACACAGCGGGTGCCTGACAGTACAGACATGCTTATCTTTGATGTCTATATGATTACATATACACATGTGTTCTAGTTAGATACAAAACACAGCTAGAGATATTTTTAGAGAATGTACCTGTATATAAAAAGTAGGGGCTACACTACAAAAGAAATGCAAACCTAGACCCTCAAGGAATGGAGCCACCCCCGAGGACGTTAGCAGAACCCCCGAGCTGAGGAGCAAAGGCCCTAAAAGCTCTTGGACACACCCCATGGCCCCATGAGGCCTCCCAGGGGCACCATGCTGGTGGGGGGTCCCACCCACAGGCACTGGTGACTTTTGTTCCATTGCTTCATGAGCCTGTAAGCACAGCCAGCCACCGCAGGGGGCTCAGGTTGTGAGGGCTCATCACGGTGCAGCAAGGGAGCCGGAGTCTCACGGAAATGGGGAGATGGTCTGACCTGGGATGGTGGAGCTGGAACAGGAAGGTCCCTGAGAGTCCAAGGCCCCCCCACCCAGGCGCTGCAGGAGGCCTCGCTGCAAGAATACGGGAGCTGACCACTGGCATCCCTCCTTAACCTTGACTGGGCCACTCTCTGGTCTCTGCTTCCCAGCATCTTCCTCGCCCTCAACTCTAAACAGCCCTTCCTCAGCTCAGAGCTTCTGCTTCTGAGTCCTCAGAACTCAGATTGGCTACTGGTCCCCGAAGGCCACCTGCCTTTCTCACAACCTTCCAGCATCTACTGTCCATGTGGCTCTGTCCCCAGGTCAAACTGTGGGGAGTGGATGGGATGGGACAGGCCCACCGCATCGGCTGGAGCTTCCTGGGCTGAGCTAGGCTCTACGCCAGACAGCTTTGGGAGCCGGTGACCCTGGAGGGTGGCCACTCCTGACCCAATCAGCTGCGGCAGGAGGGAGCAGGGAGGAAGGGAGCCGCCACACACTAGCAACCGCCTGGGCCGTTTCCTGACAATGAGCTGATTGACGCTCCCTAAGGTGGTCGGACAGGTGGAAAGTGGCAAGAGTGGGAGGGCAGCCCTTGCCCCCGGGGGGCCCAGGAGTCCATGACACAGAAGGAGAATTGAGGGAGACGAACATTCGAAGGCTGAGGACGATGACTGAGGGTGAGGTGGGCGAGGCTCGGCCACCAGCGTCCCCGCAGGGGAGCGGGCCAGCCTCATCAGCGCTACTGCGCACTCTGCCTTCCCTCCCTGGGGGCGAAAAACCCAAAGGCCACCCTGACAAAGAAGAGTCTGACCACGGTTTATAACTCAGAAGTCTGTTATCATTTGAACGAGGTGAACAAAAATGCAGCCCACGGACCTATTCCAGCGTCCACTTCCAAATCGACAGAGGGAATTTCTGTCCAGGAGAGAACTGTCTTTCGTTTCAGAAGGCGGGTCCAGCCCCTTCCTTTCCGTTAGGAAAGATGGGCTGGGCCACGCACGGGCAGCCCCTGGCGGACGAGTTTACGGGCCAGTGGGGTAACCGCAAGCCAAGGCGGCCTCGGAGAAGGATGAGTCTCAGAGCGGAGCCGCGGGGACCACGTGGCGAGGCGCTGCAGCTTGCCGGCGGAAGTGCAGAGAGACTCGGGATGCGGTCTGGGAGCGGTCAGCAGGACTCCGCTGGACCAGACGGCCGGAGAAGGGTCTGCAGAGCCAACCCCCCAGGGCTCAGGGCCTCTTCTCCTGCCGGAGGAGAGGATTCAGGGCCTGACCCCGGTGCCCCGTGAGGGCGAGAGGAAGAGACAGGCCCGGTCTGGTTACGGGGCAAGTGGCCAGTTGGAGACATGTGGCGACGGCTTGCCGCCCACATTTCTCTTCGCTGTTTGAGGCACCTGGCGCATGAGGCCAGCATCACAAACAATTCGGAACTTTTAACTCATTTTAATGGATGGTTTTCTTCCCCACCTCTCCTGTACGCAGCAGATCTGTTTGGCAGCCTCCCTAATGCACCCCCGGGTTCTTTTGTTAACACTGATTCATTCTGCGTTCATTCTGTTCATTTTACTGCGTGGGGTCGGCTGCTTTTCTGTTCCCTCACCTCACGTAACGGGGGGAGGAGGGGACACATTCAGATGGCACATGCGTTAGAGACAAGAATGTGATCATCAAGACAAAAATGGGGTTTGGTAAAGTCCACCTATGTACCAGCCAAACGTATTTTTTGAAACTATAAGGATTATTGGGAAGGAATCATAAAATTGCGACAGCTGATATTTAGAGACTATATACTTCCTGTATCCCTGTTTTCTGGGCTCGGTCAAGCGCTGCTGTTATTTCCAGTTTATGGAGGGGGAAACTGAGGCATGGAGAGACTGCATGGTGGTTAAGATCATAAAACCACTAAGTGGGGAGCCCGGACTCAAACCCAGGCTGTTTGGCATGGAAGCCCTCGCCCTGAACCAGTAGGCTTTCAGCCTCCCCTCCATAAAGCCCTGCCAAGATAGTGTCTTCTTGCTCTGAAAAAGTTCTCATTTCATTGTTAAGTCATCATAAGCCAATTAAATTCATAAAACGATAAATATTCATTGCATGCAACTACGTGTCAAGTACACAGAGAGAAGTCATATTCCCT
This sequence comes from Micronycteris hirsuta, assembly GCA_004026765.1. Lineage (NCBI taxonomy): Eukaryota > Metazoa > Chordata > Mammalia > Chiroptera > Phyllostomidae > Micronycteris > Micronycteris hirsuta. Next base: position 52,949 of record PVJI01002441.1, read on the forward strand.
GCCCGGAAGCAGCTTTTCTTTCTACCATGAAGCCGTGAAACAAAGATGGGAAAAGGAAGTATCTACATTGTTTTAAAAGCCACTGGGTGAAGTACCAAAGGCACCTAACTAATTGTCAAATGAGCTACACGGTTTTTGGCCTATCTAAGAGTTCAGAGCAGTGACAGGGTGCTTACGTCGGCATCAATAGGGAAATCTGTCAGTTTGTTATAGAAAAATGCTGGACCTTAAACTAAGCTGGGGCAGGGGAAATCGTGGGAAAAACCGGAGCAAGGTGATGGATGGGCGGGTGTGGGAGGGGCCCTTCCCACTAGAATCACATCTCAGTTATGGGTGCCGCGGCCCGGCCTAAACCCAGGCTCGGGTAAGATCTGGAACCAGACTTCCCAAAGGTCTTTGTGAGAATCAGGTTTAAAAAAAAAAAAAACCCTTGAGAAGCAGGGATTTAGGCTCCACTGAAATTATTTCAAGACCGGAAAGGTCCATTTCCAGTCTGCATGTCATATTTTCGATGATGTCAAATAAAAATATGGGTTTAATTTGTCCCTTTAATCCACAAATTTGTTCAACAAAAATTGTGAAATGCACTAAATCCAATTTGGTTCAAATTGGCTGTCAGAAGGATAATTGAGGGTAAGAAGGGATGGAGCCAAAGAAGTGGCCTTTCCAGATCCCTTCCCCTCCGTGTGACATTTCCGAGAGGAAACGCATCCCCGCCTGAGGGCAGGGGAACAGAGAAGACCAGAGCTTTATCCAAACACTGTGACAGCCTTCTTAGCAGAGGGAGGCCTCAGCAGAAAGGACCTGAGTCACCTGTGTGCTTTGGCCAAATCACTTCGCCCCTCTGAGCCTCTGTGTCCCCCTCTGTCATCAGGTGCTGCGACCCCGTCCTTTGAGACACTGTTGGGATAGTAAGCAGATGTAATGATGGGGAAGGACAGTGCTTGGAAAGCTAGTGGACGCTCACAAGAGTGAGCAGAACAGAACAGCCCAGGTAGACCTAGACTGACCCAGGCCCAGTTAAACCCAGGGGACGTCGGGCTGTGCCTCACTCTCTCTACCTCTCAGTTCTGCTTGGGTCCGGGCTGGCCCCATTCTCAGGCAGGCTGTCCCCACTGTGGTGGCAAGATGGCTTCGGGACCTCCAGATGAGATCATACACTCTCAGCCTCCCCTGAGGAAGGGGAGAGTCTCTTCCCTGATCCAAGGCCTGCCGGCTCTCCGATCAGAACACGTCCATTTCTGAGCTACTCTGCGCAGCTGAAGGGACACAGTGTCACATGGGAGCACTTGCACGCCCAGTCCTCGGCCGGGGCTAACCCTAAACACAGCTGAGTGGCAGTGGTTGTCCCAAGGGCAGCCAGGGTGCTGTTACCAGAACAGGGCAAACGGAAGCTAGAAAAAAAGGTTCAGTGCTTTTTTTTTTTTTTAAGATTTTATTTTTTTAGAGAGAGGGGAAGGGAGAAAGAGAGAGAGAAACATTGATCAGTTGCCTCTCATGCACCCCCAACTGGGGACCTGGCCCGCAAATGCAGACACGTGTCCTGATTGGGAATCTAACTGGCAACCTTTTGAGTCAGCACAAAGTGCCTTCCCAGCTATCCCACCTCATGAGGATCTTAGCTCATCCAGACAAGGAAAGTCATCTCCTTCAACACCCTGGCACACCGCCAGCTACAGCAGAATTTACTCCCCCTGCCCATGAGTCCAGGCAGAGTGCACGTGAGTGGAGGGGGCATGTAGGGGAGCTGCAAGGACAGGCCTTTGGGGTCAAACAGACCTGGTCCACACCCTGCCTCCCCACCCCAATGTCTCCACTGTGACCTCAGACAGGTCACTCCATGCTTCTGAGCCCCCCGTCTGAGGCTCATAAAATGGGGCATGTCTATACATCTCCAGGGCCCTATTGGGAGGATTAAGTAATAACAGGCAACTTTTATTTAGTGTTTACTATGCTCCAGGCACGGTTTTGAGTGTTTTACGAGCATGGCCTACCTTTTTTAACCATCACAACATATCTATGCGTCAGGGACGGTCCGTGTCTTTGTGCACACAGGAGGACATTGGGACATGGGAGCACAAATGTTCTGGGGTCACGCAATCCTGTGGCGGAGCCAGGACACACTCAACAGGCAAACTTCGGGGCCACACGCGGGAGCCCCACCCTCTGCTCCTTCCACATCAAGTGAGGTAATGGGCATGCAAGAGCTATATAAATGGTACTATTTTATATAAATATCGCTTGCTGTTACTTCTATCCCCTCACCTTGGTCATGAAAGCCACGAGGGACCTAATGAATCTACGTTTCAGAGAGTTTTCTCCAAGCGCCAGACTCAGCCCCTTGGTGGCACTTCCTCCCAGCCTGCCTTTGACTCGAGGCTACACTTAGAGCCCCATCGCATTCTGTCCACTACCAAGTCCCAGCAAAGGGCGTCTTGCGCACGCGTACTCATCTACTCCGCAGCTCTGCTGACCCCGCGGGTTAGCTGAGGCCACCGCGGAGAGTGCAACTCTTTTGGAGATCAGAACCAACAGCGACTCTGCCCGCGGGGAGCTCCCAGCGTGGTGAGGACCTGGGGAGGAGGCTCGTCCTGGGCAGTGCACAGTGCGCGTCAGCGGGCCGCAAAGTCAGAGCCTGGCCACAAGGGCGATGGTGAGACGCACCCGCGAGGAATCGCGCAGGGGGTGAGGGTGGGAGGGGGAGGGGGAGGGGTCACCCAGTGCAGTCAAAGCTGACCACTCACTATTGTCACAAAATGAATTCCCTGCTTCGCCCACATGTGTTGAAATTCTCAAACAGTACATTTTAAATCTATTTCATTGTATATATGTTATACTTCAATGACATTAATTTAAAACGATGGAATTAGTGCGGGCCTGCAAACCAAAGTGTCGCTCGTTCGATTCCCAGTCAGGGCACATGCCTGGGTTGCGGGCCAGATCCCCAGTCTGGGGTGTGGGAGAGGCAACCACACATTGATGTTTCTCTCCCTTTCTTTCTCCCTCCCTGCCCCCGTCTCTAAAAATAAATAAAATCTTATTTAAAAAAATAGCTGCTTTTAAAATAAAACAATAAAATAGCTGCATTTAAAAAAAAGAGGAGAATTATACACCAGCCTCATGATGAAACAATTTCACTCCCAGATGTTTATCCCAGAAAAAAAGCACATACCCATACAAAGTCTTGTAAACAAATATTCATTGCAACTTATAATAGCCAAAACCTGGAAGTGGACTAAATATTCCGATTAAAACAGAGGATTAATCTGGATTTTTAAACATGCATGTCACTTACAAGAGACATAAGAATGCAGAAAGGTTAAAAGTAAAGAGATGGGAAAACATATCCGTAAAAACACTAAAAAATAGATACCTTGAAAAGCAGATATATGTCCACTAACACAGATCCAACAGACATTAGGATCAGTAGGTCAGACATAAAGACTAACATTTCATAATTATAGAATGGTCAGTTCAACAGAAATCCATAACAACCCTAAATTCAAATAAGCTTAATACGAAGCCTCCAACGCTATAAGAACTAAAAAGAGAAATAACCAGTTCCATAATCATAGTGGAATGCTTTGAAACACGTCTGTCAGTAACTGATAATCCCAACAGATAGAAAAATTAACAGGAACCTACAAAGATGTAAACAACACGAGCAACAAACCTGGTCCCCCCACCCAACCCTGCAGAAGTCACCTGACTCATAGCGAAGGTACTACCACGCACAGTGGGGGCAGAACTGCCCCGTCAATAAGTGACGCCACATGGACCGCATAGCCGTAGGGAACGTGTGGACGCTGGCTCTGACCTCATGCACATGCTCGAAACCCTATTTCGGGCGAGCCTGTGGAAAGGAAGACAATAAAGCTTCTTAAGATAAAGACTGCTTAAACAAAACACAGAGAATACGAAACATACAGGAAAAGATCGGTAAATTAGACTATTTCAGAATCAAGTATTACTGTTTGTCAAAAGGCATCATTAGGAGAGTAAAAAGGCAAACAGAGCGGGTGGGATATTTGCGATCTATGTCTTTTACAAAGAACCCTTATACCGTATAATACAAAAAGAACCCCTACAGATCAATAAGAAAAAGACACACACATACACCACCACCGCCCCCTCCCCCGCAAATATGGGCCAAATCTTCTGCAGGCACTTCACAAAAAGGCACAGTTAAATGACAACTAGTTACCACGAAATCCTAATTAAAACCACAATGAGACATCACTGCTCAGAGATGATATCAGAAAGTCCACTTTAAAAAAAGAAAATAACATCAAGGATATAGAGTGACTGGCACACTCATAGACTTCCATGGAGTGTAAATCGGTACAACTGCCCTGACCGGTGTGGCTCGGTTGGTTGGGCATCGTCCCGCAAAGCAAAAGTTCACCAGTTCGGGGCACATGCCTGGGTTGTGGGTTTGGTCCCTGGTTGGGGTACATATGAGAGGCAACCGATCGATATTTCTCTCACACATCAATGTTTCTCTCCCTCTCTTTCTCCCTCCCTTCCCCTCGCTCTAAAAATAAATACATAAAATCTTTAAAAATAAATATGTAAAAATAAAAAAATAAATTGGGACGGCTGCTTTTGGAAAAATACTGGAAGTAGCTACTAAAGCTGAACCTACACATTTTATGATCCAAGAATTCCACTCCAAATGCATAGTCTTAGAAATGCACATCTATAAATATGTATAGAGAAAGGCGACTCTGAAAATATCACAGCAGCATTATTTTTAACCCTGAAGATCAGAAGCCATTCAAAAGTTCATCAACAGTACAGTGGATGAATAGAGAATATTCCATTCCTAAATGGAGTATAATCCAACAATGAGGAAGACCAAAGCAATCCATGCAAAGCCAGGGCTAAGTCTCACAGATGGACTGCAGCCAAAAGAAGTCAGACGTGAGAGTACAAATTCTCTACGACCCCACCCACACCAAATCCAGAGTCGGACAAAATTAATCGAGGGTGATACAAGTCAGGAGGCTCTTGGTCACTTTTCAGGGTAATAATCAGGAGAGAGTACAGAGGATACTCTAGGGGTGCCGGTAATATCCTAATATCTTGAACTGGATGGTAGGTACCTGCTTGTGTTCACTTTGTACAAACTCATCAGGCGCTTCACTTAACGTTCATGCATGAAGCTGTATCATTATCTTTCAGTTTAAAAGTTTAGCAAAACATAGCATGTGCATATTATTAAAGTTTACAAAACATATTGCCATATGACGCGCGGGTAACATTGTACCAATTCCCACTGCCCGAAGGGTGAGCATTATCCTCTTCAAAGACATTCTTTGGCTTCATCTTAACTTGATTTTACCCAACAAGCCAGCAAACAGTTATCACATCTCAAGCTGCAATGAGTCCAGACCCAACGCCCTCTTGGCTCCCCCCTCCCCACACCAAGGTAGTGGGGAGGGAGGAGAAGGGGTGACCATGAGAGAGACTGCACCCCCCTCACCGCCTCCCCGACTCCTCGTGGACTGCGCCTGCTCAGAATCTCTTCTGCCAAGCGGCCTTTAGAGAAGTGGCCACAGGGGACAGGGCGAGGGTGGCCTGGGGGATAGGGTCCCGGGCAGGAGTCAGGAGTCTCGGTGCCCCGCCGCTCTGCCTCTGTTGCTGCGGGGTGACCTGGGCAAGAGCCTCCCCCCAGTGGGCCTCCTGGGCCTTGTTTGAATTGGTTACGATCACGTGCGATCCTGCGGGTCTGGCTACAGGTTCCGGTGCAAATAATGCCCCCGTTTTCTTACAAAATCATAAGCATGTGATTCTGTAACATAACACTATCACACTCAAGCACACCATAGGACATCTTAGGTGAGACGTTCAAATCAAAACTATAAATTATTACACTCATATTACCCTACCAACCACCCTGAAGCAGGCGTTACTTCCGCCAGACCCTGTGTATGTATATGTGTGTGTGTGTGTGTGTGTGTGTGTGTGTATCACTGTTTTAAATACTCTGTGAGGCACCTATGGGTGCACTGAGGCTTGAGTTGGACACTTCATTAACGTTTCAATCTCCTTGGGAAGGGAAAGGTATTTGGCGGGGGGTGTGAGCCCCGATGGGCTCTCCTGGAAGAGGAAAGGAGATAACATCGCTTGTTTCTCCGGAGAGGGAAGAAGAAAGAGCAAGACAAGAGAAGCCCAAGCAGCCCCGCAGACAGTGGGAGGCTGCGTGCTCTCTAAAGCATCATCAGGAACATCGCTAACTCGCGGCAAGCTCAGGGGCAGGTTTTCCTGTGGAAACCGAGGAAGGATTCAAGCTCCTTCCTGCACGGACGGATGGGCCTGGGCCAGCCCCAGCGCAGCTCCCTGGAACACAGGGGCCCGGAGGGAGAGGGCAGCGTGACAACATGCTCCGCGGGGACAGGCCCACGAGCAGCAGCCGCGCAGCTTTCTTACCAAGGGCAGGAAACTGGGGCTTGAGTTTCGCTGACGCCAGTCCTCAGGGCACAGGAGAACCCTAGGTGACAACCACACCACTGCCCTCAACCTGCAGGAAATGACCGTGGGGGACAGACAGGGCTCTTCTCCCACGGCTCCCCTCCTTTTTAACTGGGTTCTGCGAGCTGGGGCCAGGTCCGCTGCCGCTGCTCCCCCCACCCCCTCTGACCCCTCTTGTTCAACAGCACCCTCACCTAGGTATGGAGGGTTGGCAGCGGGTGCTTCAAACACGCGGCCCTCTCCCCCCGGGGACCACTCTCCCCTCCCTTGATTGAAAAAAAGGTTGAATTCATAATATGACAATTTTTCAAAACTGCCTAACTCCGAAGGGGGAAAAGGGAGCTTTCAGTAACCCCTATTCGGTAGCCAAGAATTAGCAAGGAAAACACTACTTTCCACTTCTAATTGATGCCTTTGCCAAGGGCCCCAGGTACAGGGCTCCTGAACACGGTCTCTGGGGAGTTAGTCTCAGGAAACATATCCCCCTAGGCCACGTGCACTTCCTGTGGCCTGCAGGACTCCCGGGGGCCCCTCGACCGCTAATTTTCCTAATACAAAACCATTTCTATTTTTGAAATGAAAAATGACTTGTTAAACCCCTCCCGGGTCACTATTTTTTTTCCTCCTCCCAGAGACACACATTAAAGTAAACAAACTCGAGATGTAAAATGAAAACAGCCCTCCCAACCCCTCCCCCTGCCCCCAGCACCTGCAGGTTTTACCAGCTCACATTACAAAGCTGGGCCTGAAGTGGCCCTAGAACTGTTTCCATTACAAATAGCCAGTTCTCTTGAAAGTAAGGCGCAAGCCGAATTAGTCAGATTACATCAGGATAGATTTTCCTGCAGCGTAAGTTCTTTGGAAACACCTGCCTGAGGTATTTCAGACGTGCGCCAGGCAAGTCGGGCCCTCGGTGGTTCCAGGGCTTGTCAAAGTCTCAGCAGAAGTGGGCGCTTGGGCTGAACTAAGTCAGACTCGGTGAGGTGTCTGTGTGGGACAGGAATGGCTGCAGACTGACTTTCTGGCACCTTCTAGCCAAGTTTTAACCAGCTCTCGTCCCTGCAGTGCTTGACGGTGCCAAGACAGCCCTGGACTCAGGCAGCCTGAGCCTGCAACTCCTTTGGAGGGCAGCGGGGAAATGCTAAAATCAGGGAGGACAGCAGGGCCGTGAGCTGGGCAGGGAGCAGATATACCTGCGCAGGTGATGCTCTGGATCACAGTGGGGAGGAGAGGGGGTGGGGGAGCAGACATGGCAGCCCCTTATCGCTTTCTATACCCTAATTAACTTTCCGCCCTTGGCAGCCTTTCTCCAGCTTTATTATTTATTTTGTCACCACTCAGTAACCATGGCTAGTTTACTTGTTCGAGTGACCTGTGTTGACTAGAAAGTGGTGTCCAGCACAGCGGGTTAAATAAATTATGGCAAATCCACAACAGGAATCCTATAACCATGCAAATGAACCAAGGGGCGTGGCAGGGACTCTCGTGGGGAGACCTTTAAAATACATTAAGAGGGGTGGTGGGGAACCACGTCACAAAACAATATGCCACGTTTTTCAGACTATAAGACGCACTTTCCCTCCAAATTTGGGAGGAAAATGGGGGTGCAGCAGTGGAGCGGGGTCACAGGAGGCAGGGGCAGGTAAACTATTTTACCACGTTTTTTGCTTCAAAAAAAATTTTTTTTTAAGATTTTATTTATTTATTTTTAGAGAGAAGAGAGGGGAGGGAGACAGAGAGGGAGAGAAACATCAATGTGTGGTTGCCTCTCACATGGCCCTCACTGGGGACCTGGCCCGCAACCCAGGCATGTGCCCTGACTGGGAATCGAACCAGGACCCTTTGGTTCCTAGCCCGCGCTCAATCCACTGAGCTACACCAGCCAGGGCTTTTTGCTTCAAATTTTTTTTTCCTATTTTCCTCCTCTAAAACCTAGGTGCATCTTATGGTCTGGTGCGTGTTATAGTCTGAAAAATACGGTTGGTACGATGACCTCGTTTATTAAAAAGGGGGCGGAGGCAGCAAAGACTCCTGCACCAGAAAGTGAGGGGACAGTGGATCAGGAGAAGGGACAGTGAACTGTTCATAGTGACTGCCCTGGGGGAGGGAATGGGGACAAGAGAGATGAGGAGGGACTTCAATGTGCTTACCATGGGAATGGAGTTGTGTGTTGCCAGTGTGACAGGAAATGCCCAGAATGACATAAACAATGTGTCTGGTGGGCAGTGCCTCAGTGCCCCAGGGGAGTCCCTACATCCTGAAGGGTGAAATGCCCACACCTCCAGCTTTGGGATTGGGCAGGGCCCTGGGGAATGGCCGGGCTCTGCGTCCCTGGATTTCCTCGTCCCCAGCTAGGTCACAGCCAGCCAGCAGCACACATGGGCAAGTGCTGGGTCCCGGAAGCCATTCTCAGCAACGCTGCCAAGTCCTCTCGAGGCCCAGAGGAGTATAAACGCTCTCGGATCAGCTGGCCTGGATTCCATCCCTACCTGGCCGCTGACCAGCACTGGGACATAGGACTGCGACCTTGACCTCTCCGTGCCTTGTTTTCTTAGCTGTGAAATGGTGAGAACAGAAGCTACCTAATAGAGTCCGATGGTCATGGGGACGGGAACAGGTAAAACAAGTAAAAGCACTTAGCACAGCTCCTGGCCCATGGAGAACACTCTCTCTGTAACTGTGAGCACAGAGCAATTACTACAGGTTCTCCTTGCACAAGTCTCTGTGCTAAGTAGGGACTGGCAGGGTCCAATTCGGTAGATGGAAATTTCCCCTAAAATAAGGGTGCGGGTGTTGCCCCTGGCAGAGCAGGGCCCCAGGAATGCCCTGCAGGTCAAGGCAGCAGGGCTGGGATTTTGCTCCCTCATCAGAGAACTCTTTATTCTTTAGGGAGACATGTAGACACAAGACTTCAGGTTACTCGGGTCACCCAGAGGGCCAGCAGCAGACAGCAAAGCCAAGGGAGGCCCTGAGCGGGACCCCAAAGGCCGAGAAAGCAGCCCATCTGCACTCAGGGCGCTGGAGACCTCAAGGTCAGCGGGAGGAACATGGGGAGAGGCACCTTGGAGAGTCCCGCCCCCGCTATGGCGCCTTGCCAGGGCGCACCAGCTGTATGAAAAGACCAGGGTTGAACTGAACAGCCAGTGTTGCCTAAAGCCAGGAAATTAGTGACCTGGAGAGCAACCCGAGACGGTCGTCAAATGCAAGACACGCCAGGTCCAGCCTGCCCCCTCCTCTCCCAACCAGCAGGAACCTAAATGTGCAAATGCTGAAACTGCCCCCCGGACCCCTTTGTCTCACGCATCGCAGCCCAGGTTGGCAGCGCGACTCCCTGGGCCGGGATTTTATGACTCGTGATGATGTAAGGGGGCAGAGAAAACACAGCTGGTCCTGCGTGCAGTTTACAGAGAGGGCGCTGGAAGGACATGGGCCTGTCCCCAAACACCAGCCCGTACAGCTGCTCGGCTCCCCCCCAAAGGCGGAGGGGTCCCTACCGCCTCTCACGGAAGGAAACACGTGGCTCAGACCAACCAGACACATCTTTAATTTTTTAACAGAAATCAGGTGTAGACATTGCTGAAGGACCGAGAGGTTTGGGGTTCTCCTTCCCTCACCCCAACATCAGTGAGTCCTCCTCCTTGCCAACTTCACCCATGAAATACCGCTCTCAAATTCATCCCCTTCCACCATGTCCTGGGCTGGGCCTCGTTTTCTCACTTGGAGTCTACAGCCACCTTCCAACCATTGCGCCTGCCTTCAGTCCGCCTCCCTGACCCTGTCTCCCCCTGGTAGCCAGAGGGGCTTTCTCAAGCACAAGTCAAACCATCTCTCTCCTGTTTAAAAGCCCTTAGTGGTCTTGCTTCCAGAGTAGAGCCTGGACTCCTTTTGCATGACACAGCCCGGCCTCGTTACTCACAGGGGTCACAGTCTGTAGTCACCACAAACACCGAATCAGCAAATAATGAAACGCTCATCTTTGGGGACAGCCAGGGGTAGGGTCCTACAAACCTCTGGTCGCAATGTTCTCATCAACCCATCAATATAAAACCCTGTTGTATTCATGTTTCTGTTTCATCTTAATATATGTTGAATATATATTGCTGACTCATTGAAATTGACCTCCTGGCCAACAGAACCACATGACTCATGCCTCAATAAAGGTTTTCTGCCGCACCCATGTTCTGGGTGAGGCACAGGATGTGATCGCCCTTGAGCTTGGGAAAAGTAGACAGCACTTCAACCCTATGGTTGGGGGCATTTTAACCAGCAGAATCGTCATCAAAAAAAGCACATAAATGGGACAAATGTGGCACAAAAGCAACCATAAAAGGGATGCCTGTTAATGGCATGGGAACTGAAACAAGAAAGCTGAGTGCCACCTCGCTCATCCTCGGCTAGGGACGCATTCATGGGGTGACTCGCATTCTTCGTGGCTCTCCAAGTGTCCCTGAATGACTACAAACCCACTGGGACCATTGATTTGGGGAATACAAACAAATTTTAGTAAGTGAACTTGCAAATAGAAAATTCATAAATAATGAAGATCCACCATATTTATCACCATTCATGGCCTATCCAGCTCCTCTGTCTTGCTTCTGTCTGGGAGCAGAGTGAACACAGGGCGGGCACATGACCACACAGAGCCAATCCTAATGTCCTATCCCCTTGGCTGCCATGATTGGTTCAGAGATTGGCACACGACTCATGCACAGCCAATCAGAGACCTCTCCAGGGATTATTCTACTAGAACTAGGAAGGAAAAATTGGGGGAATGGGTTTAGAAAAATGTGACACTGCGCTGCTGACAACCTTGTTGGCCACCTGTGGTAGAAAAGCAGGTAACGGAGGATGGGGGGTGGGGTGGGGAGAGAGACCAGGTTCTGTCAGGTCTGGTTTTCCTTTAGCGCTGCCCTCAAGTCTCTGAGCTACTTCCCCTCTTGCTTACCTCTTACAACAAAAAGGATCCAGACTAACACAGCCCAGGAGGCCCTTCCTGATCTGGTCCCCGTGTATGTAACTTCATGTTCCTCCTTCATAAGTGACGTCTCATGACACAGAAATGCTCGCAGTTCCCCAGGCGCCCTCTGCAGCTCCCCGCCTGTGTGTCTGCCTAAGCCGCTCCCCCCACCAGGGACCCGCCGCCTTCACGCCTCAGCTCTGTCTGCCGGCCCTTGTTTGACCTCGCCCTGCTGGCTACCTACCTCGCTCTTTGGGGCTCCCGTGGCACCCAGACCAGGGTCCCATCTCCACAGGGTTCCCTCAGTGCCCAGCCCCTCTCTTATCTCAACCCATGACATTGAACTTACCTGTTTATAGACCCTGAGAGCCTGGAGGACAGAACTGGTTCCTACACCTCGTAGCAGGGGCCTGGTGCCCTGGGAACGCCCAGTGGCACGGTGACAAACTGCTGAATTTCTGACCTGACATGCAAAGCCCAAGTCTCTGCTGTCACTCCTTTCCCGAGGCTGAGCCAGTGCTGCCGAATTAGGCCCTTAGTACCACACCTCACATCGGACAATGGCCGGCAGTTCAGAAAGCCATTCTGCCTGCGTGCGCTTGTTCAAGCCTCCCAGGAGCCCCGGCAGGCAGCTGTGTCCTTCTCTCCCTTTGAGGAAACTGAGCTTCACAGAAGTAAAGAGCTCCTGTCCCGTATAGATTGCTGGTAGGTGACAGAGCAGGGCACAGAGGGCAGGCCTCCTGGCTTTGAGGCCAGTAGGTTCTGGACTGTGATGAAAAGCTGGGCCCTTCTTAGCTGGACTGTCCCTGAAACTCTAGATGCCTGTCCATCTGCCCTCGTGTGGGTGAAGAATTGGGGTGGAACGTAGCCCTGATGGGAGGGGAGAGTGGCCTGTCCCATGCGCTGGGAACTTGGGCCATCTTGGAAGAAAGAGCACTTTGAGTTTCCCTAGCCCAGTCCCAGGGACTGGGTTGAAAACTAGAGAGCAAGTAACATACTCAACCTCTATGGAACATTTTATTCGTGTCTTAGACATCCAGCCAACCGTGTCCTGTGAAACCCTCCCAATCAGGTAACTAACTCTTCGGTTTTTGCTGAGAAGGTCCCAGGTCTAAATCTCAAAGTCCCACATCTCAGGAGCTCCCTCAATCCCAGGCAAACCAAGAGACGTGGTTTCCCCACCTCACCACTATGGCATGAGGTAGGTATTGGAATGATTCCCATTCCACAGATGAGGTCACTGAGGCTCAGAGAGAGAAAGGGACTGCCAAGGGTCACACGAGTCACTCGTGGCCCAGCCAAGACACAAACCCACGCCCCTCTGACTCTCAAGTCTTCACACCGCTCGGCCGAACCTCCACTGGCAACCGCTGAACCAGCCATCTGGAATGTATTAGCAAAACTGGGGCACCGTGTAGGAAGAGTGGGTGTCAGGCCGTAAACATTCTACAGCCGTGTCAGAAAGGAAACCATGCGCCGCCCCACCGTGCTCGCCGGGGCCTCTCTGCCTCACCGGGTCTGAGCGGGGTCTGCGCCAGGCTTCCAGATCAGCGAGTGGCACAAGCAGCTTGACAGACGGTTTCTCCCACAGAATTGGCCAACGATTTGACTGTAATTGTGTCTGTGCCCGATGCCAAAACAACAGGCCAATTAATCCAATTCCATTGGCCAATACAGTGGAAAGAGAAAATAAACAAAGCCAGTTGTCCAAGAGAGATGACCCAGTTGGGGACTGGTGCTGGCTGGTCATGTCACCGCGCTGACCGGCACGCAGGGTTCCGTCGGGCCACCTTGAGGCACGTGGCAGACCCAGCCTGCAGGAGCTGCATTCACCAGTGGCATGGCAAGGATTCTATGCGTGGCCCCTATCTCCTCGACTTTAAGAAACCAGATCAGATGGTGGATGGGAGCGACACACTTCCCGTGTTATGTAATGACTGCATGCTAAATGCTTGCTGGAAATCGTTATTTTCAAAGGCCTTCGAGTTCATTATGTAAGAGGCACTAGCTCAGGCCTTCTGAGCAGACCATGGCAAAAACGACATTTAAGATATTGCGCAAGTTTTTAAAAGTAGTGGCTTGACAAATAAATAGTGACTTTTAAAAGAAAGGGGGAGGAGAGAGTTTATAAACCCAATAAAGATGCAACAGGGGCCAAGCAAGACAAAAAGAGGTTTAAAACTGTGGGGGAGCCTCCCTCGGAGGCCTTCGGAACACTCACATCCAGAAGAATCCCTCGCACAGAAGGAGGAAGGGGCGTATTCTCGGAAACACCAGCCAATGCCTTCCCCTCCTTCCGCACCCCCACCTCCCCACCACGTCACCACCACCCTGCTGTTGGGATTCAACTCTCGAAGCACAGGGAGGCCAGCAAAGGATTTCACCAGGACAAAACCAAACGTCCATTCCTTCTCTGGCCCTATAGGCAGACTCAGCCCACCACTCACCTCAGGAGGAGCTAAGTGCCTCGGGGCAGTTAATAGATCCCTTCTCCACTTGCTACTCAGCTGGACCACAATGGTTTACCCACTGGAATAGCCAACAATGGGTAACATTTATTAACTGCCCACTGTATACCAAGCCATGCTCTAAACACCTTATATATAGATATACATCATCCCACACGATCCCCCACAAAGCTTTGCGATAGATGCTATTTAGCAAGGCCAATTTTAAATTGAGGCATGAAGAAGTAAAATGATTTTTCCACTGGTCTTATAGTGGCCAAGCTGGGATTTGAAGCCAAATATCTGATTCTAGAACTTTTGGTTCTCTGTACCTGTTCCCAGCCCCCCAAGACTCTCCAGCTGTCATGGCCACACTCTGGCTCCCAGAAGCTGCTCTCAGTTCTCCTCATTTGGGGAGCCCCAGCTGGGAGCCAGAGCTGAGGCTGAGTCAGTGCACACGTGGCCCCCAGCAGCGGGTCAGTGGAGGGTTTTGGCTGGAGGAGAGAGAGGTGTTTGCAGACAGCACAGAAACCAAGGCTTTAGATTTGCATCTGAGTCCTTTCAAGAAAGGAGCCAAAGACAGAAGTTAAGAATGTGTCAAAATGCTTCACACAGCAATAAAAAAAAACAAACACCCAATTCAAACTGGCTTGAGATAGTCAATTTATCTATTCATACAAGAGCAAGTCTTACGGGGAGTGAGGGGGACTTCAAGTTCAACTGATCCAGTGTCACAGCGTGTCCTCAAGTGTTGGGAACTGCCTTGCCTGGTTTCAGAAGCTGTAACCCCCCCATGGCTAAGGCTGAGTGAGAGACCTTGGGACCCTAAGCCACTAAGGAGACAAAGCTTACCTCCCTGGCAGGGGCGCTGCCTCTGCCCCCTTTTACTTCACCCTGCTTGGCCCCAGGCCGATGATTGGTTAGCCAATGATGGGTAAGATTCCTCAAGGGAGGGATGACCTAAGACAGGCATGGTCACAAAGGGGCCCTCAGGGAAGTACTTGGGAGGCTATAGAGAAAGGGGTGATGGACCCTTGCCCCTCGGCTTTGACATAGCCTGAGTCCTCATGGGCTGCCTTACTTCCCCTGCCTGACTTAAGCCTGAAACAATGCTGGAGGGTGGTGCGGCCCTGGGCAGGAACAGGCGGTTGCCTGGGGCATGATCAGGCCTAAGAAAGAACACATAAAATCCTGTGAAACCTGCTTTGCTAAGAATGGCCTCAATTTCCTGATAAGGGTCCAAGCATGAAATGAGTTTTCCTCCCAAAGTTTTATGGCACTTTGCCTAACTGACCCTGACTCTGAATAAGCCCTCATAGTTCTTTGAATATTATCTGTAAGACACAATCAGTAACATCCTTTCCTTTGTTATCTGTAAAAGGTAATCACCTAAAGCAAACCTGAGCATAATGAATAAGAATCTTCTTCGATGAATGCTATTAGAAAGCAATAAAAGCCTGTCTAGGCAAGGGTCAGGGTGTTCTCTCTCTCAGAGAGTGGCCGTGCTATCCCTTTTCTCCACAGGACTTCTGCAGTCCATGTGAATTTGTTCATCGCATCTACAACATATGGACCCCGCTGGACGGAGTCTGCATCACTTAAGGACTTGGGATCTTTCTGTTTTTCCATCGCTCACCGACCACAGTGTCGGCTTCATTCTGAGGCTGGTCCCCTTGCACCTGTGAGACAGGTGTCGGCCGCAGCCATGGCTGCTGTGCCCTGCTCTCTTGGTTTGCTGGGAGAGGAAGGGAGCCTGGCTCCTCTCAAAACAGTAAGAAACCTTCTTTTCCCAAAAGGCGCCCTCCCCTCTCAGCCTGGGACTCCTCCCAGCCCCAACCTTGAGTGAGCTCCCAAGGGACACTGCTCGATTGTCCCCTTGAGGGTGTGGCTATAGGAGCGCTCCAGGTACCACATCCTCGTGCCTACATCTCAGTACCCCAGGCCTCCCTGGTGGCACTGGCATTAGTCATGCCCTGCCCTCAAGTCGGTCTGGGGGCAGCAGACATGACTAAGAGGACTAGAGAATTGGTTCAAAGGATCGTTTGTTGGTTCACACAAAAAGACACCCCCAGGGATTCCCAGGGGGGGGGGCATGTCCTACATGGCATGAACTGTAGTAAAACTCAATGAAAGCCGAGTGCGTTTGCACCACGGGACTGGAAATACCCAAGAAACATTAGGTTCCATTGCTTTAGTGACCCTTTTGGAGCCATACAGACCCCTACCTGACCCTTGGCCCTCTCCCAGATGTACGTGTCCCTTCTGGCACTTTGCATCAGAGCAGGGGGTGAGAGCCACCCTCTGCTGGCAGGGCCAGTTCCGGGTGGTCAGTCATCTTTGCTTCCCAGTCAGGGGAGCGGCTCAGACACCAGCCCGCTCAGTCTATCATTAACTCGCACAGCCCAAGGAGTGGGAAAGAAAGTCGGCTTAAGTCGCCGAGTTCCCAGTCTGGCTCCAAGCATCCCAATAGCCCCGTGTCTCTTCCTTGCAGCCTAATAGCCCCTGCTTGACTCTTCCCAGGTAGTGTTTGTTAGGGGAATGTAAAGGCCAGAAAAGGACCCCTGTCCCCCACACAGGTCAGCCTAGCTATCACTTATCGATCCACCCACAGACAACCAGTCCACAGGCCAAGAGAACCTCAGCAGCAAACGCAGGTAGGTCTGATGCTGTCTGCAAGGCCAAAGAACTCCCTCCCCACACTTGCTCACTGCTCACAGCTGAGGCCCATCCTGGGAGCTGCCCTTGGCCAAGACTCTCTCCTTGATGAAATTTTAGGGGCCTCTTCTTTATTAGGTTTCAGCTTTGGGCTTCCACATCCATCCTTGATGAGTCCAGTCTTGGCGAGAATCCCACCCCCTTGAAATCTGATCACCCCTGGTACCTGATCAAGTTCCTCATCCCCCACCTTGGAGGTGTAAGTCCTTGACCCACCTTTAGTGGGAAGCATGTTGGCCAGTTCGGCAGGACACCCCCTACCCTGATGTCTTGGTAACCCTCAGCCCTCTGCCCCCTCACCCTGCTCCTCGTCCTTGTATTCGGAGGTGAGTCTGCTCTCTCTCCCCTATGGCAATACCCCTGTTTCAGCAGTCTTAAACGAAGACTGACTTACTCTTTTAAAAATTAAGGGTATTAATCAGTCATTGTAGAACAATTTTTTTCTGTACCGCCTTCAGCTAAAGGCGGCTGCCTCATTCCCGGCCACATCCTCTCCCCACAGAACAGCACATCGAATAATTGGCCGGTGCAGGGCTCCAAAGGCCCAGCATCCTCGCCTCAATCCAGGGTGCCTGTGATCGGCGTCTGAGCTTGAGCGCTCCGCGGGGGAGGGGGCGGATCAGCTGAATTCTCTGTGCAGCTCTGTCAGTTCTTCGCCTGCCTTGTCTTGCTCCCCTCTCTCTACAGCTGCCTGCTAAGGGGAAAAAGGGACCCTACCCTGAAGGAGCCAGCATGGACCAGCAGAAGAAATCACAGAGTGGACAGAGGGGATGCAGTATAGTTGCCAAGCGAGAGCTGATCAATGTGGGCACGCTCCCTTAGGATTCAGGATTTAACGCCAGGCAAGGACCCCGGGAGAAAGTGCTGAACGCACTACTTGATGGCTTTTAGAACGGCCGACCCTAAATGAAGTAGAAACGCTAGCGCTTCTGTCGGAGATGATGGAAGGAAGGATCCGAGGGCTCAGAACCAGGGGCGCAGGAGAGCAGGTGTGTTCTCCGAGCCATTCTGCAGGTGAGCCTAGAGGAGGCTCCATCTGCGGGGGCAGTAAGTAACATGCGGGGGAGGGGGCAGAGGCCACACGGAAGTGCAGGGTGGCTGCGCTCTTTGGGCCGGGGCTGTTCCGGGGCTCCGTGATCGCAAGAGGAGCCCCAAATCATGGACACCCCGTGGTGCTGCTGAACCATCAGAAGCAGGGTTGGTGCGACCACGGGAATGAATGGCAAGAAGGACCAGGCCACCGAGGGGCTGGGTCACAGGCTACGGGATCAGTGAAGGAATGCAGCGCCCCTAGCGGCCTCACAAAGGCAATCCCACAGGCTAGTTCTCAAACCAGACAAAGAGAAGTGAAGGGTGATTGATCAGGACACTAGGGGAAGCTTTGTCGATAACAGGCTATGATCCCTTGCCCAGTTTTCAGACCTGGAAGCCGTCAACTAAAGGAGAGTCCGGGTCCCGTGAGGAAGAACCCTAGGAAACCGCAGTGGGTATAGACAAAAACAAAAGCCCCTCTCTCTCCCCAAAGGGATCCATAGCCATGTACTCAGCTAAAACATCCAGACGTTTCAGAAACTACTAGACACCAGGTATGACATCATCATAGTTTCCTGTAAGTGTAGCGGCAGCAGGCAGCCAGGCGATCAAGGGAGCCTGGCCCAGGCCTGGCTCACAGTGGACCCCCTAGGGCTCACCCCACCCCCCGCCCCCCATTCCCAAACCTGTAAGTGGAAGGGGCATTCATTGAAGCTCAGAAAACGCCCACATCGGTTCCTCAACATGTGGGGGCTGTCTGAATGGAGAAATCCAAGGGGAAGCCCCTAAAATTGCCCCCCATCCCTCAGCTAAGGTATTAAAACAAAAATCATATTCTACCACAAGAAGAGTCTTTAAGGAGCCACCCGTAATGACCAAGGAGCAGAGGTGGTGGTCGCTGCCATACCCCCACTTAGTTCACCCACCCGAAGCTCCCAGAAACCAGACAGGCTCTGGAGGATGACAGCAGACTACCCAGACTCAACCAAGTCCTCGCTAGAATCACAGCTGCTGGCCCAGACGTGGTTAGAAGGCTAACACGGTTCCAGTGCACGGTACGCAGCCCTGGCTCTGGAAAATAAATGTACTCTTCTCTGTCCCTGTCAAGAAAGAGCACCGAACTCAGTCTGCATTCCCACGGGACAGTCAACAGTGCAAATTCACAGTCTTGCTCTAGGGCGACAGTCACTCTCCTGTCCTTTTGATAACATAGTCCAAAGAGATCTGGACCAGCTGGACATTCTACAGAGTATCCCACGTATTGATGACAGACATGGCAGCTGTCACTACATCGATGATATCATGTTCATCGAACTGGATGAGCAAGACGCGGCAGAGTGCTGGAGGTCTTGATGAGACACACGAGCTCCAGAGGTTGGGAAAGTAACTTTCCAGAAATTCGGAGACTCTCTGAATGGGTGAATTGTCAGGGGTCTTGTGGTCTGAAGCATGCAAGAGTAGATACACTGTGGGAGGGGGCACCCCCCGAAAAGTAAAGGACAGCTGCCGTGCTCCCCTGAGACCCTGACAGTGAGCAGAACATTGCGTCAAGGAAATGCATCCAACCACACACTCACCACCCACTCATCCATCCATCCACCCATCCATCTATCCACCCATCTACCCATCCATCTACCCACTCACCCATCCATCCACCCATCCATCCATCCACCCATCCACCCATCCATCTACCCACTCACCCATCCATCCACTCATCCATCTATTTACCCATCCACCCATCCATCTACTCACTCACCCATCCATCCATCCACCCATCCATCCACCCACCCATCCACCTCCCTCCAATCACTTGCTGAAAACTCCTTGGTAACGTGCCTGAGGTTGAGGTGGGGTGAACTGGGAAATGCTTGATGGTGTCATTGCAGGAGACCCAGGAATGCCTGGAGATCCTGCCTTTTACCACCACCACCCTTGACCCAGAGGAAATCAGAGGACAGGAAAGAAGAAAACCAGAGGCACCATTTCAGCAGCAGCATCTCCGGCAACCCTTATAAAAGGCAGAGCACACTAGACAAAGCCCAAGGTCAAAGTAAGGCCCCCTATCTCTACTTCCAATCTTTTGATTATCTCCTGCCTCCAGTGAACACAGTGAACGTTCAGTAAAAATCCAGACAGTCTCGAAGGGAAGAGTGTTTCCTGGGGCGGGGCGGGGAGGAGTGTATTAATCAGGAGAGCTTACGGAGTCAGGCGGGGTTTCCCGCCCCCCCCCCCCCCCCTTGAATCACGGGTATTTTGAAGTTGGTTTGTGGTGTGCACACACCCTGTCCTCTCAGGACGCTTGGCCTGCGAGCGCTCCACACCCTCCCTCCAAGTTCTGCTCAGTGGCCGAAACAGCAAACAGCCTCCATTTGTCCACAGCGAGCGAGAGTCGGGCCAACTCCGACGGGTCTCCACCGCTTCCAAAATTACCCGGCAAGCTCGCTGGCACCGGTTCACGTTCTTCCAGGTTTCAGCAGGGGCAGAGGCTGAAAATTGGCCTCTTGAAGCACCCTTGGCTGAACTGTGTGAGTTCATGAAAAGAAAAAAGAAGAAGAAAAACACACACACACACACGTGGAACAACTGCTCCAAAAAAATTCCCACTGGGTCGCAGTTGTGTCGTTTCATCTGACCTTTTCCGAAGGAGGGTAATCATCTTTAGAGAATAAACTGCCCCAGAGCGAGGGCATGCCGCCCGGGGATCACGGAGAGTCCAGAGGCTTCGGTATCAAAAGAAGCCAAATTCAAAGGCAGGCTCTGCTTCTGTGTGGTCTTTCAGCTACCCCACTGAGCCTCGGTTTCCGCATCTGCAAAATAGGAATCCCAATTGGCTCCTCGCATGGATCAAAGGAAAGAGTGGCTGTGAGGTGCCTGGCACCCAGCTTTCAGCTACCCCACTGAGCCTCGGTTTCCGCATCTGCAAAATGGGAATCCCAATTGGCTCCTCGCATGGATCAAAGGAAAGAGTGGCTGTGAGGTGCCTGGCACCCAGCACCGGCCCTTGGAATCCTTTTACCATAACTGGCTCGGCTTTCACAGACTTCGAGTTTGTCGGGGCGGGAAAGGGCCAGAGGGAGCATCATGTCCAACTTGCAGTTGGATATGCAGTTCTTACAGCCCCAGGGCTCCTGGCTGACGGCTGACCTCACCCAACGTGGGTAGAGAGGTTTCAAGAAAACAAATCAAGACAGTATTCTACTTAGAATAAAATACTGGAAGGTGTATCCCGCCACCCCAGTTTCTGAGAGCTCACTGTTGTCCGTGGTAGCCGTGTGCGCCTGACACGTGGACCGTGGCGGGGGTGGGGGAGGAGCAGGGTGGGGGCTCAACGAAGGGGGATGGACAAGGCTGGTGCTTGGCAGCCAGGCAGGAATCTGTGACCTCCCGCCCATGATGTCCCCAGAGCCCAGGGGAGGGGTGTCCCTCAGAGACTGCCCCTGCAGGCTGGCCCAGAAATGCTCCCAACACCAAGACCCCAGTGGAGGCTGGGGCTCCCCACATCACTCAGGCACAGCTCGTTCCCAAGTCACACAAAACGGATGAATTGAGAGAACATATTGGCCCCTGCAACAGAGAAGTCCAGGGCAGGACAGTTTTTGGCAAAGCCCAGCTAGCAGCTCGGTGGAGTATCCAATGAACTTTTTTTTTTTCACCTCTGCACACTGCCTTCTGCCCAAGTCTGCCTCACGTCAGGGCTGCCTTCCCCCCTGGCCACCAGGTGGCTGCCAGCAGCAGCGAGGGCATCTCAGTCCAGTGAGAAAAAAGAGCTCCTCCCAGACAGCTTCTGTGAAAGGAGGGGAAAAAAGGCTTCCTTCCCCAGGATGCTGGCCAATCACCGAGGCCAGGCTATTGAGCTATGAGCATGTGCTTCGAGCCAACCGGGACCCACTTCCCAGAGCTAGGACTTGGGCCTGCTTCCCCCTGACAAAGAGCTGCATGGGAGACAGCACCCAACTGCCCCCACCAGGATGCCGATACCAAGATGAAGGGGCAGTGGGTGGTGGACGGCCAAGAACAGCAGGTACGCCCGTCACCATCAATGCTTTGCCCACCCCGCACGAGCTTCAGCTCTTCCCCCGCGTCCCTGCTCTCCTCTCTCGGCAAGGGAGACGAGCAGACCTAACTAGTTCATCTCTCTCAGGGCAGACAGGGCTCCGTGACTGACTGATGCTTTGGAGGAGGGGCCCAGGGCTGCCCAGCGGCCTGTGCTCGGGGATGGAGGAGGCCAAATGGGTCAGGCTCCGGATTCCCTTCTACCTTAAGTTCAACATCTGACCCTGGCACCCCCTTAAAACAGGTCTCCGACACCCACTCATTTGCAGTCTTGACCCTGGTCTTTGACCCTAACCCGACGTCCCATGCAAATACCAAGTCCTCTGCCATCCGGAGCCCGGTTTCTGCTTGTGAGCCACCTCAGTCCTCAGTCTGTGTCCCTGAGACTGGCCCCCTCGTGGCCCTGAGCAGACCCCTAGCCCTCGTAGGTCACAGTGGCACCACCTGCACCAGACGGCCAGCACTGTCACTGCGCCAGCCTGGAACCAGCCTCCTCCTACCATGTCCTAGCTGTGTGACCTCGGGGAGATCACTTTACCTCTCTCAGCCAGAGCTTTCCTCTCATTTAAATCACAAGAACAACACCACCAACAATTTATACCACCACAAATGCCGCTTCCTGGGCGTTGGGTTGATGATTCCCTTTGCAGAATCTCCCTTCTTATGATCAATAATCACTAGAACTGCCTGGCCCGTTCAACACTAACACTAACTGTATCCAGGCTCCATTAACAAGAAAGTTCTTTATAAAGGGAATTAGTGGCCCCTCAAGACAACACGTGCACTGAGCGGCTGCAAGCGCCCCGGGCTGGCTCCCCGGAGTGCTGTGACTTTCTAGGGCCTCTCCAAGTAGGACGCTGAAGCTAAGTCCCTGTTCCGAAGCTGGGTCTGTTTGCAAGCCTGCCTGCCCCTCGGCACTGCTTCCCGCTGCTGCTGCTGGCGGCAGCTTCGAAAGCTGACTGTGAGATGGACGCCCATGTCTTTTCACTGCTGCTCCCACCCTCCTGCCTTGGGAGCCCAGCTGCTGTGCTCAGCCAAGGCCCTGACAGTGAGCAGAAAGCTGCCTCAAGGAAACCCATCCATCTATCCATCCAGCCATCCATCCACTCAACCACCCAACCTTGCAGGCAGCTACTCTGTGCAAACCCGCTCCACGCCTGAGGCCGAGCAGAGAACGGGGAGCTCCAGGATGGTGTCGCTGCAAGGGACCCAGGAATATTACCACCCCACTCTCCCTCAGCAGGACCCCGAGGAGCAAGGGCAGAAGAGAAACAGAGGAACCATTTCAGAAACAGCATCTCAGGTGTGACCCTTAAAAAGGCAGAGCACCCTAGACAAAGCCCAAGGTCAAAGGAAGGCCACCTGTCTCTACTCCAAACCTTAATCTTAATATCATCGTATCAATGTGCGCTGAGAATAAGTACCAGAGAGAGCGGGGGAAGACAGGGGGCAAGAGGGAGGGAAAAAGAACAACCACGAGAGAGACCAAACCAGGCACTGGAAAAGGGCCCCGCACAGGTATGGAGAGGGAAAGGGAGACACACGAGAATGTGCCCTGATCCCTGGAGCCAGGCCGGGCTCACTCGGGAATGATGTGACGAGACTGACCAGGTCGGGGAGGCGGGAAGAGCCTTCCAGGACCCCAGCTCAGCATGTGCAGAGACACAGAGGGTGCGGAGCATGTCCAGGGGGTGCGAGGGGACTTGGAGGCTCCAGCAGAGATGCCGGGGAGAAGAGAGGTGAGGCGGCTGAGGGCTTCGGGGCTCAGGCAGCAGAGGGCGTACTCCACAGCCCCACTGTGCCATGGCCCCGGGGTCCCTTCCCTCTGGGCTTAGTCACGTGACTTGCTCTCACCTGCAGATGCTAGCGGGCACGAGGGGAGCAGAGCCTAGAACTGTGCTTCCAGAATTAGAGCTGCGCTCCTGTCCCCCTGCCTTTTGCCATGAGAAGAACACACTTCAGGCAATCACTGACCCAAGGAGGAGGAGATATCTGGGGCAGACCTGGAACTCAACACACAGCCTGGAGTCGAGCCTGTTCAGGCCCAGCCAACAGCAGCCGCAACCCAGTCAACCTACAGATGCATGCGCAAGAACCATAACTGCTGCCCTGGCCGGGTGGCTCAGTTGGTTGGAGCATCGTCCTGTACACCATAAGGTTGCTGGTTCGATTCCTGGTCAAGACACATACCTAGGTTGCAGGTTCAATCCCTGGTCAGGGCTCACACGAGAGTCAGCTGCTCGATGTTTCTCTCTCACATTGATGTTTCTCTTGCTCCCTTCCTCCCTCTCTAAAAGCAATCAACATATCCTAAGGTGAGGATTAAATAACTAAAAAAATAAATACTCATTGTGGTCCACCCCTGAGATTTCTGTGGTTACTTGCTACACGGCAAATGCTGATGCAGCCTTGTATGCTTAGGTAAGACATTTGGGATTTCTCCAGGGTGCGGAAGAAGACCATTTAACAATGGGAGGCAGGCAGTCAGTCCTCTCACAGCCTTCCTAGTTCACGCCTGGGGTGTGAGAGTCACTCGCTACTCAGTCCCTGGAACAGTGCTGGGTCTGTGGGACCGGCCCACCGAATCCCTGCGAGAAGCCGGCAGAACCGAGTGCTGTTGCTCAGGCTGGTTCCACTGCCCACCTCGGCAGCTAACCCGCATTTTTGCCTGCAGCGCCCTGTTCAGACCATCACAGAGCCTTCCGCAAGCTGGACTGGGAGCTCCTTCCGGCATCACATTGCTGATTTGGCTTCCCCTCTTCTGGACCATGAGCCCCGACAAGAGGTGGGACGATGTCTTTTCTCTGGGTCCCCCAGTGCCGAAAGCAGGGCCTGGATAGAGTCCGTGCCTGCTAGAAGAACAAGTGAACTTCCCAAGAGCTCCTAGCACGAAGCCAGGCCAGTGGCCCTCATGCAACGAAGATGTGGGTGCCGGCGTCTGTCCTCATTAACTCCCTCGCCTGCTATGTCTCTCTTCTCTCCTTGAGAATCCCCAACTCCCTCCCGTGGGCTGCTCAGCCTCTGCTACAGTGGCCTCTTTATTCCGTTTGAATAATACCTAGACTATGGACAGAGTGACATAAAGGAAACCGGGAGTCAAAACATCCACGGGAGGAAAAATACAGGTGACCTATAAAGCCCTTCACCAACTTTCCCGAAGACTTCATGTTTGGACCTTATAAATCACGGGTGGCTGTCCCGCGCGGGCCGGGCCGGCACGCAGCAGCGGGCCGCCCATCTTTGAGAGGCCCGGTGACACAATGGCTTGTTGATGCCGCTTATTTATACAGAATTTCCCACATCAGTCTTGGGGTAAAAAGGGAGGTGATGTCATCCAGCGGGGAAACAACTGTCATCTGTAGAAAACGCGCTGCTGTCTCTGGGCCCGAGTCACGCCTGTTTACTTACCCAAGGGTGGGTAGACAGTAAGAGGGACGCCCAGGCTGGCCTACAAAGACCGGGAGCTCTGCCCAGGGTCATGTGCTCTGACCCAGGAATTAGTCCCCTTCTAGGAATCTGTCCTAATGAAATCATCAGGGAGGTATGCGGAGAGCTACGTTCGTGGTTTGGTTCCTGGGGTGGTATCAAGACAAGAAAAACACACACAACCTCTACTTAATACAGACAGGAGCAGGGAAAGCAACTAGATTACGTCCACTTAGTGTTGTGGTCGGCAGCCATGAAGCATGATCGTTAGGTCCTTTCCCCTCCCCTCTCCTCCCCTCCCCTTCCTAGTAAAGTCTGTCCAGAAACCAGTAGGTGTGGCGGAGCAAAGCAGGTGTCTTTGGAATGGTTGGGTGGGGAGTTCCAGAGCTGAGCAAGGTGAAGAGTGTGTCTGTACAGGGGGGTGGCAGTGGCAGCGGTGGCCCAGCCCAGGGTGCGGAAGCACAGGTGTCCATGAAGAAGGGTGGCCTGGCACAAGGTCTCTCACTGAGCAGGGCGGAAGGGGATCCCTGCAGGGAGGTGGCAGTGGCAGCCTGGCATGGGGGCTCAGAGCCCAAGCAGGTGGAGGAGAGCAGATGCCATAGGCCAGCACTGGGTGGGGGAGCCTGCCTGGGGCAGGGAGGGCTTCCATACCGGCAAAGGGAGCCACGTCCCGCATATCAGGTCAGAACCCCAGTGCTCAGGAGGTCACCCGTGTGGTGGGGGGCAGTGATGAGACTGCAGGAGCATTGGGCAAGGAAGTACATCTGTTTGGGGTTTTGCATTGCCAGAGAAGAGTGTTACAGATATGAAAAGCCAGGAGACTAGGAATGACACTGTGGTATTGGATTGGAGATATCAGTATGAGTTCATGGAAACAGGCAAATGGACAGATAGGCATGCGTACATATATTTCCCAGCTCTTGTCTTCTGAGAGCATCTAAGAGCAATAATGCCTCAATAGCAATGAGCACACCTATCACTGATCATCTTGGTTTCTAAACACCGATCTCCACTAAAAGGAACCGGGGCTCCGTGGAGAAACGGCTGCTTGGAAGAGGGGACTTTGCTGCAGGTCTGAGCATTCCTGCACATTCTTCCTCGCTAAGGACGGCAGATGTTTTCAACTGGTCATCCAACAGCCACTCACAACTCTCTTCTTCCTTGCTTTCTTCTTCTAGCAACGTCAAAAACAATTCTCCCTGCCAGCCTCCTTTGCAGCTAAGAGCGACCATGTAACCCAATTCTGGCCAATGGAATGTAAGGGAAATAATCGGGCTGGGCTTCCAGTAGGGCTTTTTAAGACATAGGCTCAGCTGACATAAGGAAGGCATTAAACTTTTTCTTTAGAAAATATCAAAAATATTATATACCAAGCTGAAGTTTCCTTCAACCACCCCTAAGCTCTACCCTCGTACCCTCCCCTCATCTCCTATTATCAGTGTGATGTAGACCCTCCCTGACCATCCTCAGGCACCATGCACTTCAGCCTATGTGTATTTGCGCACATGCGATGTAGAATATTGTTAGGGGTTACATAAATGGTCTCGCCGCAAGAGTATCACTCTGCAACTTGCTTTTTTCATTCAACAACACATTGCAGAGATATTTTCACACCTTACTTATAGATCTACCTCATTCTCTTTACCCACTTCGTAGTTTTCTATAGCGTGGATGCTCCGTGACTTATTTAGCCATTTTAAAAACCGAT
Source organism: Micronycteris hirsuta (assembly GCA_004026765.1). Taxonomy (NCBI): domain Eukaryota; kingdom Metazoa; phylum Chordata; class Mammalia; order Chiroptera; family Phyllostomidae; genus Micronycteris; species Micronycteris hirsuta. Next base: position 79,761 of record PVJI01002441.1, read on the forward strand.
GAACATTTAGAATGTTTCCAATTTCACTGTTTACTCCTTGTTTGTAGAAACAATGCTGGAATGGGAATTCTCGTCCACAGCTCTTCATGCACATGTGCAAGTATTTCTCTAGGGTAGATACTCAAAAGTGTAATAGCTGGGTCATAGGCTATGCACATTTTTTATTTTTATGTCCTTTTAAATTTTTAATAGATCCTGCCAAATTTCCCTCCAAAGTGGCAGTACAAATTTATAGTCTCTCAGCCGTGCATGAGAATTCCCCACACTCTCACCAACTTTTTCTTTTTTTTTCCCTCAATCTGATGTGTAAGAAATGGCTTCTGGTTGGGTTGCCTTGCAATTTTTTGGTGAGTAGTGAGCTTGGCTCCATTTTCCCGACTTCTCTCTCAGCAGGGCCTTGCCTGGGCCCCCGCTGCCCAGCGGGTGCGGGTTAAGGACCTGCACCGTGTACATGGAGGGTCTCTGGAGTGGGAACCACCGGGGTCGGGCCCACCATCTGTGCTGCCCAGGGAAGTGACGGAACCTTCCTAGTCCCAAAAGCAGAGTGGGGACTCAATGGGACAATGCATCGAAGGGCGTTAGCCCAGTGCCTAATACGACAAAGCTCCCCACAAATGCCAGCTCTCCTCACCAGCCTCAACACTGGCGTTATGACTACCACCTCCACTTCTCTGGGGCAGGATAGGCAGCTCTGACACGGCTCCCAGGGATCCCCCCTCATGTCATCTGCTCTCCTTGGGCGCGGGCTGGCCCTAGTGACTCGTTTCTGCCCTGCTGGAGAGACCCCCATGGCAGGAAACTGAGGGGCCAGTGGGAAGCTGAGCCGACAGCCCATGGGAAACGGAGACCTGTCAACGGCTATAAGAAGGACCTCAAAGGAAGATCCCCAGTCAAGCCCTTCTGAGGACGACAGCCCTGGATGACACTGTGACGGGCCCTGAGCCAGGGGACCCAGCTCAGCTGTGCCCAGATCCCTGACCCATAGAAACTGTGCTAGAATAAATGTTGCTTTCTCAAGACACTACATTTTGGGGTCATCTGTAGCACGGAAACAGATCATTAATACATGACGTAAGTTTCCTGAGGGGACAGGTCCCCTGGACACCCTTCTTGGTCAGGAACAGGAAACGCAGAATCTCCCCTAAGAACACGGCAATCGTGTGTGTTCTACTGAAAAAAAAAAAACCCCCCGTCAAATAGTTCCCTGAGGGAGGGAGATGCTGCGAGTTATTTCGAAGAAAAAGCCTCTGGGTATTTTCTTAGCCGTTAGCCTGACTGGCCGTCCTGTGCTGACAGAAACGAAAGTCCACGCAGAGAGACGGGGAGCAAGGGCTTGACAGTTCAACTTCAAGTTCAACTTTGCCACTTCCCAGCTGGGCCACCTCGGGCATGTCACTTCTCTCTGAGGCCCGTTTTCTCAACTGTCAGGAGAAAGTGAAAAAAGAAAACCACCGCATTGACTGAACACGGTCCGCTGTGCAGACCCAGAGACACGTGGCCTGGCCAAGCATGCAGTAGGCACGTAATTATTACTTTCTTCTTCCAAGACTGTTTTGGCTTTGAAATGTCTGCACCATTACAACCATGGAAAACACTAAAAAAAAAAAAAAAGGAAATACCAGCTTTGTCAATCTTGTACAAAAAGAAGGGAGGCCCAAGAAGGGGTGGTGTTGTAAGAGAAAGTTATCAGAGTTGTAGACATTTGCCCTGTCTTCAGCCTTGGAGAGGAAAAAAAGAGAATTTGGAGCACTACCTAAAAGAGTGAGGGTTGCTTTTTCTTTTAACTTCTCAGATCATCTCTCCAATCACCTCCTAGGCAATTAAGGGCCGAGAAGTACAAGTCTGCTGGCTTTGGAGGCACTTATCTGGGCTGCTTTTCCTTCTTTTTTTCCAAAACAAATATCTCTCTAAAACCACAAACCTGCACCCGTTTCTCCTGATTTCAGGACCCCCAAAATGATGTTTTTTTCAGTTAGCAAATGCTTTTCTTTCTCAACTTGACCCCAGGCCAAAGCTTTCCAGCTCAAAGAATCGTTTTCCCTCACCTCCTCCCCAGCACAAAATGATAAGAAAGAGAAGGAAGCATCCACTCTTTCTTAGTGTTATTAATGTGTCGCTGTGAAAATTCAAGCTTTTCCTTCCACAGAAGCACGAAGCCTTTGAAATCGAAGCGAGCAACAGCCCGGGCTGATCCTGGCCGGGACCCAGACAGGCGAGGTGAGGATGGCTTGGGGAAGATGGGCGGCGAGGGCTTGGGTTTCAGCTTTGGCCAAAGCCCGCTTCTGTCTGCCCTCCTCCCCACCGGGAGCTCGAGCCCTGTCTAGACAGTCGGCCGAGTGGATCATTTCCCTTTCAACTCAGCTCCTTCTTTCACCTGCCCCCTAAGGGACAAGGATTCACTGGTCAGGGCTTCAGGGGCCCCTTTCAAAACGATCCCTGGGTTCTCTGCCTCCAGGGTGACCCCGTGAGGGGAAGGGTGAGAAGGTGGCATCTTTCATGTTGTGAAAAGTGGGCCCAGGAAAGGAGCGGCCATGTGAATTGGCCCGGCCACCCAGGCCTTCTCCAGAGAAAGCAGCTGTGAAAACGGTCAGACAGGTGGCTTTTAAAAAAGGGGATGTTGGGAAGGATGGCAGTTGATATTTGGCTTTTCTGGCGACTCCACATCCACCAACACAATCAAATCGGTCGCCCAAAGGATGGCATTCTTACCACGGAAGAAGCAGACGCACCTGCCCACCGACCTCTGGCAGAGCACAGCCCTCTGGATAAAAAATGAAAACACAGGACACCCTGTTCAATTTGAATTGCGGGTAAACGAGCATTTTTTCTACTAAAAAACATTTTTTTTAATCTGAGATTGAGGTTTCACTGGGTGTCCTGTGTTTTCTCCAGCAATCCAGCTGGTGGGTGTTCAACTCAGCAGCAGATGTGACAGGTACCATCATCGGGCACGGGCTTCCCTGTGCCTCAGTTTCCCTCTTCCTGCCTAAGGCTCATCCTGCCCCCTTCCTCTTGATTCTCAAAGCTAACTGGGACTCATCCAAATTCCTTTCCTGCATTTTTAAAAAAGATTTTATGTATGTACGTTTAGAGAGAGGGGAAGGGAGAGAGAAAGAGAGGGAGAGAAACATCAGTGTGCGGTTGCCTCTCATGTGCTCCAGGTGGAAACCTGGCCTGCAACCCAGGCATGTGCCCTGACTGGGAATTGAACCAGCGACCTTTCTGTTCGCAGGCCGGCCCTCAATCCACTGAGCACACCAGCCAGGGCCCGGTCATACATTTTTAATTGTGGTTGTCCCAAATGTATATTCTTTCTCAGTTAAAGAAGAAAAAAAGCTGGAAGAAGATGTGCATGACCATCCCCGCTCCCACTAGGCACCCAGCGCAGCCCAGGGCCCGAACCCGCAGCCCCTTCCTCACCCAGAGCCCGCGCTGGGAGACGCCGGCCATGCCGCATAAAGTCCCTGGTTGGCCGGGCCACCTTCTTCTCTGCCGTGTGTGGGTTCACGAGGAAAGAGGCTGTTTATGGGGTGGATTATAGTGCAACCGGGTGCTGCCATCCCAACACCAGCACGCTTTATCCGCCCCAGAAGGCCGGTGCTGGCAGGGCCAGGGCGGGCTCTGCACTCCACCCTCCGCCTGCAAAGAGCCCCTCGGGTCCCCTTGTGACTGAGAGCAGGTCGATCAAGCCACTTGCTAAAGAATTCAGTGGGGCACAGAGCAGCGGGGTCCAGCACTCGCCAAAAGCAAGGGGCCCCTCTCCTTGCGGCTCACGCTGGCGGCCACGCTGCAGCTGGAGCTTGGGGGCGGGGGTCCAAATTCCAGTTTGAACTCTGGCCGTACCACTCCGTGGCAGCGCCCCTCTCTGGGCCTCAGCTTCCCCCTCTGTAAAACGTGGGTAAGGAATGAATCCAGCCCTGGGGTGTGGCAAGGATGCAGGGAAAGGATGCAGGGAAAGGATGCAGGTGAGGTGCCTCGCCTGTGCCCAGGACACCCCCTGGTCTCTGCTCGGGGCCGCGCTTGCAGAATCAGAACTGTAACCCATCCCAGCAGGCACCTGGCTAAGGGCTCCAGCTGAGCTGGTTTTGTTTTCCTCACTTGGACCATAGGCCCCCAGATAAAAAAAAGCCTTAGGATGCCACACACCACAGTCAACCAGTGCCTGACGAGCATGATTCGTAATAATGAGGATACTTGTCCCACTCATTTGGTGTCCTTATGTCCCAGGAATTGCAGTGGGGATTGAAATGAAATAAAACAACAAACCCCTTGCCCTCAGGAGGTTCACCTGCTTCATCTCAGCCCGTCCTCACTTTCACTGCATGTGGTAAGTACGACTGCTATACCCATTTTACAGATTAGGAAACTGAGCCTCAGAAAGGGAAAGTGACTTGGCCAAGGTCATACAACTTGGCAAGTAAGTGAACTGAGATTCAAACCCAGACTCCAGAGCCCATGCCTGTGTTACTATTCGGCTTCCGTGAACCTCATGAGAAGGCTGGGAGGTCGAGATCACACGGTGCTGCGTGGCCAATGGTGAGGATAAAAGAGGCTGAGCCAGGGTGAGTCACTGTCCCCAAGTCACCGGGCCGGGCCGGAGCCCTGAGTGAACGCTGTGTGTCTCAGTCCACGAGGCTGCAGGGCCCTGGTCTTGCTGCCAAAAGGACCACCCACAACATCCCTGCAGGCAGCCAAGGCCTGGAGTGTAGCAGGCACCTCGAAAACCCTCCTTTGCTGAAAGAGACCCCGCGATCTGGTGAGAATGGCAGAGATAAAAGCCAAGGGGAAGTCGGGGCATTTACTTCAAAACCAAAGGAACTAGATGCTCAACCCCCTGCTCACCCATTTCTGCCTTTCTCCCCATTTCTGGGTGGCCAGTGCGGACTGCCCCAGGCCCCCGGCCCCCATGAAATCTCAGGAAACCAGGCCCAGAGGAGTATCCATTCAGTGACTCCTGCCTGTCAACGGCGGGAACAAAGCCACTGAGCTCTCTCTGAGCCTCTCCCCGCAACACCTGCCAACCTGTGCAGCGGTATCTCGGGCTCCTTCTTCACAGCCTTTTCAAAAGGATTTCTTTCCTTTTTGAAAGTCTTTTGAGGCCCAAACTACCTTCTTACTTTTACCTGCCAGCACCCCAGCCTGCACAACACGTTCAGAATGCGGGGTAAAGGAGGCTTCCCCAGCTCACCCTGCTTGGCTGTAGAGTCTCCTGCCCACGTGGGAGGACACCAGCACCGACTTGGCTCCGTTTTGCATGTATCTGCTCCCTCTAGCTCTTGGAATTGGACAGACAAGCACTATCTTTGTGAGTTGTAATTTAATTACAGGCAGACTATTTACTAGTTTACTAACTGGTTCCCCTGTGTACTGCTCAGGAATTTTAGATGGAATAAGTAATAGAAATGCAACTCAACCAGTTTAAGAAAAAAAGGGGGGGAATGGGGCTTAGGTATTTATTGGCTCATAAAACTCAAGAGAACGCCAGAGTCCAGGAGAGTATTAGTTTCAGCTTCAGGCACAGCTGGATCCAGGAGCTCAACTAAGTCAGGACACAATGTCTTACTCTATGCATGTGTTTCCCCGTGTCAGCTTGTTACAGGCTGAATTGTGTCCCCAAATTCACAGGTTGCAGTCCTAATCCCCAGCACCTCAGAATGTGACTGTATTTCTGACGGAGTCTTTAAAGAGGTAATTAAGGTAGAATGAGGTCACATGGTGAGCCCTAATCCAATGTCACTGGTGTTCTTATGAGAGATTAGAACAGAGACACGCACAGAGGGGTGACCTCGTGAAGAAACTGGAAGAAGACATCCATCTGTAAGCCAAGATGAGAGGCCTCAGAACAAACCAACCTTGCTGGCCCTGACCGCAGACGTCCAGCCTCCAGAACTGTGAGGACATCAATTCCTGTTGTTTCAGCCGCCTGGCCCATGGGGCTCTGCTATGGTTGCCTGGGCAAAGGAACATGGCTTCATTCTCAGGCAGACAATGTGGCCCCTGCAGCTCCAGGTACACATCCCAGCTCAGCAACCTCAGCAGGAAGAGTCTCTTTTCCCTCACAAGTCTAACAAGAATCCCAGAGTTGAGTCTCATTGGCCTGGCTTGGGTCACATGTACACTTCTGAGCCAATCCCTGTGGCCAGGGGATTGGAAGAGGCTGACTGGCCAGACCTCAGTCATGCGCCCACCCTCTGGCCTCCTCCCTGGTCTGGCTGGAGTCCCCCAAACCACATGGCTTTCGAGGAAGGGTGGGCAGTGGTCCCTGGGGAAGAGCGCATCAAGCAGGTGAAACCGCAGGTGTCCATTCTGCCTGGTTCTAATCTGCCCCACCCACAATCCATTCTCCACTCAGCTGCCCAAGAGCTCTTTCTTCATTTGAAATCAGACCTCATCACCCTCCTTCCATACAGTTTCCTTACCTGGCCCTGCTACTTCCCCACGGCCCCCTCAGGACACACCCACCCCCACAGCTCCTGGCATGTGGCGCACCCTCAGCTCTGGGGGCCTCATGGTGCCTCTTCCTCTCCTTCAAATGTCTCCCTACGTCCTCCGTAAGACCGAGATTTTTTAAATTCCTCTCTCTGAGACTCTTCCCCTTTTGAGGCAGACCCACCTCATCTCCAAAGCCCAGCTGGGGAGCCCGGTGGTAACAGGTGAGACAGACCCTCAGGTACAGGTCTCTTTGCTGTGTGGCCTCGTGTAAGTAGCTTGCATCTCTCTGTGCCTCCACTTTCCCAGGACCTAGCTCCCAGCATTGCGGACAGAAACAAGCGGCTTCACTCATGGGAAGTGCTTGGAGCAGTGTCTGGGGCATGGAAAATGCCTCATTAGTAGGAACTATTATTTCTTGGTGTTGTTTGGACACACCCCTGTGGGGAACCCTGCGGAGGCTGGGCTCTCCTTGGAAGGCGGACAGGTCTACTCACCCCATGGGTCCCTGAGACTCCGTAGAGGTGCTGTGTCCCCAGCACACAGAAGGTGTGCAGAATTTCAAAACCCTGAATGCAGAAAAGAGTGAGGGAGCAGGTACGCAAGCGAGTGGACGCACACAGCCGAAGAGCCTCCATCGTGAATGGAACAACATCCTACCTCCCATGCAAACCGCCACCTGTCCCTAGACCAGGGCTCACCTCTGAGCCCACCCCACCCCTTTCTCCTCAAAGCTATTTTTCCTCCTGCCCCCTCCTCCTACTTCATTCCGTCGAAGTTCAAGTGCAAACCACCAGGAAACCCCAAGGAACGTTCATTGGATAAATCACTCGATTACTAACCAAGTCCACCCGGTCCCCCCCACCCCTCAACCACTATTTTCCCTGCGAAAAGTCAACACGCCTCCTTCCCACCGCCTGACAGCGGAGCCATTAAATCCAGGAAGGGTGGGGCTCCGCAGCAGCCCAGAAACAACTTGAAAGTGGAAAAATACGGTGGATTCGGTGATTCAGTGGTCGTTAAGATAGCCAAAATGTTTGGTTTCAGCTTTGGCAGAACCAGTTCCTCTCCCCTATTTTGTCTCTTCTCAGATCAGAGGGGCAGCGCCTTGGAAGACGCCTGAACAGGTTTGATGCCTCTGTGTTTCCCCAGGTGGGTTTGGCAAGCCCTCGAGTTTCTTCCTGATTTGCCCCCTTCCCTCGGGACTGGGCCTGGAGGTGGCCAGAGGTGTTGACCAGGGCAGGTGAGCCTGGACAGCGCCCCCTGGAGGAAGCCGGAGAGGCACTTGAGAAACTGGGGCCCACAGCACTCGGGCGACACATTTGGCTCTGGCTTCTGGCAGCTAAGGCAGAAAGAGAAACACACTGGGTTGCATAGTTTTCATTTTCCGACAACAGAAAGCATGTTCAGACTTCGGCAGAGACAACATTTTTACTGGAACCAGGCTCCAGAAGGAATGTAGTGGGTCGCTGCGGGGATAAAGGACACTGGGTGACAAGGCGGGGGAGCCCGGCCACTGCGCTCTCATTGGTCCCTGCAGTGGGTCCTTCGCTCTCAGCACAAACACCTGCGGAGCCCGCCTGCTGGGGTCCAGGGCCACAGCAAGGGCGTGCCACGCCCCCTGCTGCCCGAGGCTTCGAGCTCTCTCCCTCCACCTTCAGGGTGGAGGGGGCCCACTCCCAAGGAGGTCACCTCCATGCACCCACTGGAAGCAGCCAGGACGGACGTCACTCATTGCTCTATAGGCTGGACTGGACTTCCCGCCTGGCTTCCGGCTGTCAGCGTTGGGAGCAAAGATGGGACCAGGAATAGCCCACACTCCCGGGTGCTCCCCACTCCCACTTTGTCTTTGCTAGCAGAAACAACAGAAAGGGGTGCCCAGTCCTAGGGTACACGCGATGGATCTGGGAAAGCCAGGGTGCCCCCACTCCCCTTTGTTTTGTTAAATACTCACTTTCCCATCCCTTTTAGCCAAGGCTGACCATGAACCCAGTTCTGATAAAGAGATGTCTGCTGAAGTTCTTTTCTCCCTAATAAATGGGAAGCCCCTCCATTCTGCCTTGAACATCGTGAAGACGTGATGCTCTGAGCTCTGGCAGCCATCTTAAGACTAGGAGGTAACAAGGCTGGGGTCCTAAAGGAATACTTGGAGGACAGCAGAATAAAGAGAGTCTGTGGTGTTAACACAACTCACTAAATGAACCTGGGACCAGCTGTCTGACTGCAGAGGTCTTTATCACGCACAGTCCTGGCTGGGCTGGGTCTCTGCCAAGAACGTCCTCCCCTATGCCCTCCCAGTCTCCGTGCTCCCCCAGAAATGCCCCTGCCCATTTCCCTCCCATCTCCATGCACAGTCCTGACCTCAACGAGTTCAACTGTCCAGCTCCTGAGGCCACCCCCTCCTCGGGCCAGCAGCACTTGCTGGTGCTTCTGTATCTTCCGCACCAGGCAGTGCAGGGTCTGGCAGGTCCTCGCTGCCTGGTGAACATGGCTCTGGACTGGCACAAAGCTGAGGAGAGAGGTGGCAGCCTGCTTGCATGCAGAGGGAATGTTTTGGAAGAATATTTTTTAGACGTTGGGGGAAGGGAGTGGGCTTGGGCCAGGCTGTGGGGAGGGGCCACAGGGAGGAAGAAGGGCCACCGTGGCTAGAGTCTCTGAGGGAGGAGCTCGCCCGCCCCACCCAAGGAAGACAGGAAGCAGGCAGTAGGTCCTGGCTTTGAGCCAAAGGGAGAGGGTGTCCACACCTGAGCATCCCATGTGTACTTCCTTACCCAGGGGGGAGAATCTCTTTTTCCTGCTGAGGAGAAGGCCTCGCCGGCTTTTGGTAGAGAAAGAATGACATCCAGTGGACGTCCACGTCATCCTCAGAGTCGGCCAATGGCGTCTCCAGCCAGAAGTCCTCCCAGGGCTGGGACAAGCAGCCATGGACCGAACTCTGGGAAGGTAAGTTCTCATCCTGATTCTGCCTCCCAGCTGGGTGACCTTGGGTAAGTCACTTCCCCACCCCGGGCCTGTTTCCTCCAGGAAAACAGGGAGATTCCAAAAGCCTTTTCTGTGAACTGTTAAGCACACAAGGGTTCTCCTGCTCTCTGAACTTGGGTTTCTTGTAACGGCAGGTTCCAGACACTACCACCCACTAGAAAAAAGCATTAGAATTAGACAGCCTCCAGTTCAAGGGCCAAATTCCCAAATGAATGACCTGAAGCAAGTAACTATCCCCCTGAGAACTTAGTTCTGCAAAAACGGGTTCCTGGCTGTTTCCGACCCCAGGGGTCACCGCCAGGGTGAAACTGTACTGTGGGGGCAGAGGCGACAGCACTCCTGGAATATGTGAAGGCCACGTGTCCCCACCCCAGGGGCACAGAGAGAGCTATGCTGGCAGTCAGCACCTGAGAAAAAGGGGGAGAGGGTCAAGCCCCCGCAGCACCTGGGCCGGCTCCAGCAGACCTCCAGCCACATCCAGCAGGTGCAGCTGAGATCCCACAGGGCTCCAAGGTCAGCACCAGCTGGAAGGCCAGGACACCATGTGGCAGAAGAGTCAGCAGGCTGGAGAGAGGTGGACAGAACTGCAGGGAGAGGTGGATCTTCTCCCGCCCACCACCACCACCACCAGGAACCGTGCCGGGACTGATTTGTACACCCCATCGACGAGGCTAAAATCCCTGTCCTGGAGGGAGGCTGGACAACGACTAGATTAAGTGGTCTGCCACGAGGCACATGGGGGCGCTCGACACCACGGCGGTCAGCCTGCATTCTAGAAACAGAGCCGCATTGTCGCATGCCTGCGTTAGAGCCTAAGAAATTAATGCTCCTCTTTTTTTGTTTTTATCCTCATCCAAGGAAATTTTTTAATTGCTTTTATAAAGAGAAGAAGGGAGAGGGGAAAGGAGAGAGAGAAAAACATTGATGCAAGAGAGAAGCTTTGACGGGCTGCCTCCCATACACGAGCCAACTGGGTATCATATGTGCCTGGACCAGGGATCGAAGCTGCAACCTAGGCATAGGCCCTGACTGGGAATTGAACCTGCAGCTTTTCGGTTTACGGGACAATACTCCAACCAACGGAGCCACATTGGCCAGTGCAGAAATTAATACCCTAAATGGAGGCAAAGCATGTAGACCTGGGTGGCCTGCCTCTCCCTCTCCTTCTCCCATGAAATTAGCTCCCGGTCCTGTAGAACCAGCCCCCCCCCCGACACGCCCACCCCAGTTCCACTGGGCTGCCCATGAGGGTGTGCTGAGGCCCCTTCCTATTCATCGATTTCCCGCGGTAAGGGAAACAGGGGTGCAATCCTGACCCCTCCGAGTCGAACCCCAGCCTGGGCAAGAGACAAGTTCTCAGTGCTCACAACGGCCTCCCCTCACACCTCAGCCAACCTGCCAGGGGGACGTCCTCCCTCTGCCCACCCAGGGCGGGCGTTGCCCAGGTCACACAGGAGGAAGCTGAGGGGCTAGAGTTCGACCCTGCCTCTGGCCTCTGCCTCCCAGTAAGGACTCGGGGTGGCGTCTGCCTCCCGGTAAGGACTTGGGGTGGCGTCTACAAGGCCTCCAGCCCAAGCTCCCTAGTGAAACAGGAAAAGTTAACCACTTACTCACTTGGCCAGCATCACTTGGCCAGCATCACGCGTCCTGCCCCGTGCTTCGCTGCATGATGTTGTTCGCTCCTCCCCACACTCCTACGAACTGTGCGTCCCTCTCCATACCTGTCTCCCTTGTTGCAGATGAGGAAACTGCAACAAGGCTCATGAAGGTCACCTGTGACTCACGAGGGGTCACTCAGCTGCTCAGCGGCAGGGCCAGGACTCAGTCTGCAGGTGGCAACATCCTCAGGCCCAACCACTCTGTGACTCCAGGTGGGGCGTCAGCTGCGACAGAAGCCGGGTGACACTTTGCCCGGTGTCCGCACACCGGATCTGTCGCCATCATCATCACCATCCTGACACTTGGCACACCCCTGTGCTGCAAGCTGAGGAAGTCTTTCTTTTCTCTTCCCTCCTCCGTTAGCTCTGCGACACTGGGCGCAAGCCTCTGCCCCTCTGAGCCTCAACGTTCTCGCAGCCCCGCACGGGGCCGGTAGGTCCCGTTCACACAAACGCGTGTGTTAAGCTCTTGTTCTTATCCCAAATCCTTCTCCTCCCTTAGCACAACTGTGAGGTGCCCTCTGCCCACCCCCTACCCCCAGAGCCTGGATTCTGGCCACCAGCCCCTCCATCCTGGCCCTCAATGCGGGGCCCCCACAACAGGCCGGGCCATCTGCCTGAGAACACCCCAGAACCCTGCACTGAGGCTGGGGCCCTGCAGCAAAGGGTTTAAACAAACAGAGCCGGGCAGGACCAGAACGGGCTGCGCCTCGCGCTTGCGGGCTCGGGTTTCATGATAATCCCAGCGATGGCTCTCCTGAGGATGGTTGGGAAGAAAGTGGCAGGGGGCTCGGAGGGGAGGGGAAAACATGGCCATGTACCCAAGGCAAACACCACCAAGAAAGTGGGCCCCAGAGGTCAATAAACCGAAGATCATGGAGGAGGTGGTGAGTGGGGCGCTCTCCAAGTCCTCTGGTGCCTTGGCCAGAGATCTCCCCGCTGAGTCTGTGCAGAAAGACCACCAGCAGCCCTGTCCCACCGTGGGCAGAGCCTGGGGGGGGGGCACCTTCTTGGGGAGACAGAGCGGCAAGCTCAAATGCACTCGGAGGCCATGCAGGGAAAGCATGGGAACAGAGAGAAGACAGAGCGCACACCATGAGCCACGACAATGACACTCGGCCTCGGTGGTGGGAAGGCAAGAGGGAATACTGGGGCCTGAGCTGCCAGCTCCTGCCTATCTCTGCCCGGTGGGAATGCAGGCCCAGTATTGCCAATCTTGGTTTTGGGTTTTGTTTTTGTTTTTGTTTTTCAAGAGAAATAGAATAGAACGGACTTCGTTTTTTAATGTGCAGTCTCCCAGTTTTTAAACACGGCACCCAATACACGTTTTTTGAAAGGTTATGTGGCCAAACAAAATATATGCGTAAGCCGAATCTGACTCACAGGCCGGAGGTTTGCCGGCGGCTGAAGTTCTGTGTCATGGACAAGGCGGTGGGATGTGTCGGGATTCGAACCCCATTTCGCCCATCCATTGCAGGGTGGCCTAGCCTCTCCAAGTCTCAGTTGTTTCATCTGTAAAGTGGGTGCAAGAGTGGCACCTAGTTGATGTGATATTTGAGAAAATTATAGAAAATTGTGTCATGGACAGTCTTTGGAATAATGCCCAGCACACATTAAGTCCTGGAGAAATGTTAGTCCTTATTAACAACGCACCCAAGGGGGCGAGAGAGGACAGTGGCAGCGGACAAAGGAGGAAGCCAGGAGAACAGACCGAGCAGGCGAAACAGGGCCCAGCCTGGAGAATACCAGTCACAGAAAATGCAAGACAGGGAGCAAGGTACTGCCTGTCTTGCTGAGTCAGGGATGGCCCGTAAGGGACTCTTGTCAAAAACTGGCACCAAATTGATAAGAGAATTTTGAATGGGTTGGACAGTCACCTGAAGAGAGATGGCCCTCCACTATCCCTCCACCTCCTTCCAGAATCATCACCAAAGAGATCCTGTGAAAACTTCTAGACCGTTGCAGAGCAAAACGTGGTTAAGGAGGGTGCCCCGCAGAAGGCAAGGCAGCGCCCCAGGTCTGGGCATCAGCCCAGCTGCACGACTGTGGCTGTGCCCTGTCTTCTGTCTCTGAGACTCCACTTGCCCATCTGTAAAGGGGGTGACCACAGCCACCTCTCAGGATCCTTGTGGGAAACAGGGATAATGCAGCGTAGGGTCTGGTACAGAGCTCATGTTCGACTAGCCGGGGCCCCACCAGTGGTTACTGCTATAATTTGTATTATTCATGAGGCAGCAGAGGTGTTCGCCAGACCGGCATCCAGTGACCTCTCTTCAAGTAACTGTCCCGATTGTCCTCTGGGGAGCCACCCCTGCCCCCTTCCCCACTGAACTGTCCCATCCTAGGCCCCAGAGACAGGTGTGTGAATCAGGCATGACCGAGGAGAACAGCAGACTCTCTGGGGGCCAGGATGAGAGCCAGGACTTTCATTCGAGCTTCAAGGAAAGAAAAGCTCTCCATTTTCCACTAGGCCTGCTGGAGTGACGAGTAGGCCGGAGCTGCTGGCAGGTGTCTCACCCCCACATGGGAAGAGCCTAAGAATGAAGACAATATCAGGGAAATCAGAGCAAAGAGTTGGGGGGAAAATCTTCATTCTTGATAACCTTGCTTGAGCACCTGGATCCAGCTATGCCTGAAGTTCACCCTATGCTGGACTATGCATCACATGAGCCAAAACTTTCTCCTTTGCTTAGGCCATTTTTGATCAGGTTTTCTGGAACTTGTAACCAAGCCCCTCAACAGATACATGAGCCTTGAGGATGAGTTACTGAAACATGCCCCAAAGGAAGAGTGTGAGTGGTCGGCAGGTCTTACAGACTCGCAGGTCACGCTCCCCGCGACAGCACCCTTCTCCTTCTCCCCAGGGGACGGTAAGATACTCCGACAGCCTTTCGTGCTAGTCAAGCTTTCCTCAAAGCGATGGTTCTCCACCCCGGGGCATTTTGCCCCACAGAGGATATTCAGCAACGTCTGGGGAGATTTTTGGTTGTCACAACTGGGCAAGGGAGTCTGTGCCAGGGGCATTAGGGAGGGGAGGCCCGGGATGCTGCCAAACGTCTCACAATGCACAGGACAGCCCTCCCTCTTCCCAACCAAACATGACCCCATCGGAGCGACAGCAAGAGAGGTTGAGAAACCCAGAAGGAACCTGGCACCCAATATTTCACTCCTACCAGCCCCTCCCTTAGCGACCATGGCTTCCCGCGGCGGGGAGGGGGGCGGGGGTGAAAGCACCACACACACACTGGAAGGCAAAGCCGGGCTGGGCGGGAACTTCATACACTTCGCGGCGTTCTCTCCAAGCGCGCAATGCTGCGGCGCAAGCGCAGTTCAAAGACGCTGCCCGAAGCTGATACACAGCTTAGGCATGGTCCCCTCCGGGGTCTGCAGCCCTCCCATCACCATGACAACCACAGCCCGCCCCTCCCGGACCACCAGGGAGAGCAGGCCAGCTCTCTGAAGATGAAGAGTCTCGTCCAGCGACACCTGCATGTCCTCCCACAGCCAGCAGTCCCAGATCAGACAAGGCGGCAAATCACACCACACTCACACCCCCGCGAACGGGGGAGACAGCAGCTGCCTCTTCTGTCTGGAGTAGCATTCCTCGCGTGCGGCGCCTGAGAACTCTAGTCCCACGAGACCCTCTTGGGGGAAAAATGACTCCAAGTTCAAACACAAACGCGTCCATGACCTCAGAGCACACGGTAGCACATTAACGGCTCTGCTAAGCCCAGAGGTTAAAAAAAAAAAAAAAATCCCACTTCACTTTTTTAACTGGGTATTTCCCAAACTCACTTGATCATAGAATCCTTTTCCACATATGATGCTTATTTACTATTCCGTGGGACTGTTGTCCTACAGGACATACATTGGGAAGCATTTCAAGGCGACTACAGAAAGACGAAACAGAAGACATGAATGGGGTGTGAAAACTGATCCAGGGGCACCAGGTGATCGTGGAGACAGACCAAGGCCCTGTGGCCAGAGAACTTCCTAATTTCCTTTGGGCATCCCTACACTTCTATGGCTACTTCAAAAACGTCTCTCCAAGGTGGACCAAGTGTCAGGCACTGGGATTTGGGGAAAGGTCCGACGCCAGCGGACACTGCAGTGAGGGGTCAGATCTGGAAAGGCTGCGCAGAGGGCTGGAGAGCCATCTCGTGCAACGAAGAACGGGGCATTTGCCCCTTCGATCTTAAGACCTCCAAGTAATTTCAGGAGCATGAAATTCCTACAGACCAGTCAGTCATACTGACCTTGTTAAAGTTTACGAAGAAGCTGGGCAGGGTTGGGGGCTGGGCGGAGCCACATCTAAGGGTCCTCCTAAGGGAAACCGCCCCACCCAAGGCCACAGTGGAGGGAATACCCCTAGGCTGTGCTTGAACAAGGGACGGGCGTGGATTGGACTGAAGATGGGCACCTGACCCAAGAGCAGCCCATCCATTGGCTGACTGGTGACCTACAAGGAGGCCAGAGAGGAAGAAGTCCCACCTAATAGTTTCAAGTCATTGAACTGAGCAGCCTCTGTCCCTCTGGGATTTAAAATAGGTAAATGAGGAATGAATCAGCAAGTTGGTGACAGGAGAAACAGAAGGTGACACTGGAGAGACAGGGAAGATTGGTGACCTCCTGCTGTGAAGGGACCTATCAGCCAAAACTGCCCAGGTCCTGACCTCAGAGCACTCACAGACAGGGGCTGGGGTCAGGCCCAGGCTGGCGACCCCACGACCCAGGGCCCCGCCTCCAAGGAGAAGGCCACATGGGGAGACCAGGATTCTGCTGTTCTGGCCTCAGCTGATCTCGCCCAAGGGAAGGCAGTTTTACAGCCCACCGCAGTCAGGAGAGCTGGGACCGTGATGGTGACAGAGGCATCCACCTGGTGGCTGGGATGGGCTTGGACTCTGTCAGGAAGACCCTGGGCCTCCGCAGGCACCTTTGGGGTCTAGGGCCATTTGAACATCAGTGTTCCTTCCCAAGAGAGAGTCTGCAGTCCTGACACACAATGGCTGAAGTCACCCCCAGGGGGTCGACGTGACCGTCCCAGAAATCACACGGAGGGCATCGCAAAAACAACACACGAAACCTTGTTCCAGAAATAACGATGCTACGGTGCCCTTGATGGTTGGGAGGCATTTTCATTTTCGGTGGGGAGGGATCGTCAAGATTATGTACTTGTCCTGAAAATGAAATTACGCTAACCAAGACGCAGGAGAAAGGGGGCCAAGGTCAACTTCACTTGCCTGAATTCTGCTCTGTAGCCAACAGGGAGCAGTAGCACCCCATCGCATGCCCTTGAATTTCACCCCGGGCTCTGGGACCTCAGCGTCCATGATCAGTGTCTTGGGCCAGGAGTGTGAGAGCCAGTTTGTACAGCTGCCAGTGGGAGACGGAGGCAGCCAGGCCAGACCTCCAGGGCAGCAACCTAGGGAACCGTGTCTTCGTTGGACCACCGAGCAAGACTTGGGCTGTGTCCCCCACACGCACGGAGCCCCCACCCCCGCGCTGCATGCTGTCCACGCGCACTCACACGCCGGATCACGTCCATGCTCCCGCGGCAAACAAGTCTCCTGACACGTATGAAAGTTATATGATAAGGCTGCCTGTGAAGCCAGAATGGAGTGAAACCGGCAGGCAATTTAAAATTCAGAATTTACCACGTTCACTTCTCCTTTCCCCTCACCTTCCGATAGTCCTTTTAAGAGCAGAGTCAACTGCATGACCAAGTGTCTGCAGGGAGACTCCCCATCGCCTCCCTTGACCGCTGCGTGGTTCTCACGCCCCGAATGGGTGTCAGAACACAGGGCTGCACACGCCTCGTGTACTCAACCCAGGGTACACTCCGGGGGTTGCAGGAGTCTCTGACTCCGTGGTGTCTCACCGGAAGCGCTCGCCTTGGAACCTGAGCGCCACAAAGGGGAGACCCTATTGTACCCGCACGGTTCTGGAACCCGTGGGTCTGTTTGTTTGACACGCATCTGTCGGTACCTGTGGTGGGGCTGGTGGCACAGAGATGGGCCAGGATGGACCCTGGTGGGAAGGGAACCCCGGCTGGGCTGGCTTCGTCTCGCTGAAGGCCCCGAGCAGGCCCAGGAGGGGGCAGCGATTAGAAAGAGGTGCCTCTTCTGCGGTTACCTGGCCAATGAAGAGCAGAAATGAGATTTGAACCCAAACCCTCTGACCCCAAAGGCAGGTTCATTGACTCCCTCCTTCTGGGGCTCCTCAGGTGTGCACAGTAGGGGCAGGGCCTGGGAGGAGGGCAGGCGCGGAGGGCGGGGCACCTGCTCAGTGGGCTAGGCAGGAGGGGACATCTGAGCTGAGCCTTGAAGAAGGTGCACAGTTATTCATTTCCCATAGGGAAACGGTGTGCCTGGGGACAGGAACAGTGGCCTCTGTGTTTTGCCTTCCAGGTGCCTGTCCCCCTTCTTTGTGGACCTCAGCGCCCTAACCTTCCTTTGGAGATCTGCCTCCCTTCCCTTCTCTTCTAGGTGGTGTGGGCTGGATTCCCACCCTTGGGTTCCAGGGTGGCCATGTGACCTAGGCCTGGTCAATCAGAGCTGAGACCTGCACAACAAGGAAGCACCGGGCAAACAGCTGGGGCAATGCAGGCTAAGCAGCAGGGGCGGCCCACGCAAAGGCCTGGAGGCAGAAAGAACACAGGAAAAGAAAGCAGGGTAGCTGGCGTGGGAGTGGCAGAGGGGAGCATGATACAAAATAACACCGGAGAGGCAGACGGGGGCTAGATGGCTGCCAAAAAGTACAAGGAATTTGAACTTGATTCTCACTAAGCACAATGGGCAACTACTAGAGAGGGCCGGGCAGGGCAGTGGCAGGACTGATCTACGTGTTCAAGAGATCCCTCTGTGCGCTGTGTGGCCGACGGATTCCATCAGGAAAGACAGCAATACACAGCCTCGGGCACACAAAAGGTGTTCTGTAAGCAAGAAGCACCCCCCCTCCCCCGCTACTCCCAAGACCACAGCCACAAAGGCCCCCCGTCTGTGCCAGGGTTCCTGGTCTGTGCCAGGCCGAGAAAGGGGCTCGGGCTCTCTCTCTCGCTCCCTTCTGCCTACGGTGAGGGGCAGGGGAAAGCCAGCAGACTAAGCTGGGGCGGGGGACCCCCCTCCCTCTGACTGCAGTTACCATCCAGGAGCAGAGATAAGGAGGGGCGGGCGGGGCCGGGGAGGGGGGAGCCTTCTGTCAAACGTGGAGCTGCTCCCAACCTGCTCTTCCAACACGCGTCTGCTTTCGCCCAGTCTCCTCCGTCAGAGACATGCTTTCGGATGTGTTTTGAAAAATATTCCATATGCTAATGGAATGTCACCATCTGCCAAAGAAGGCAGAGCTGTTTTTAAAGGAAAAACTATTACGGAGCCGAGGTATTCACAGAGCGGCACTCAAGAGCCCACACGTCTCTGACCCCAGCCTGACCTGGGCCGCCTCCTGTTACCACCATGGAAAGGGAGGGAGAAAGCCTGAGGCCAATTACCTTCTCTCTCTCTCTCTCCTTCTCTCTCTCTCCCCACCTCTCTCCACCCCCCTCTTTCCCCCCTCCCCTTCTTGGAGACATGATGAAATTTCCTGAAACAAAAACTCACAGCCCGTTCTATAAAATGCTTTCGCCTTTGCTGGGAAAAGCCCCGATGGTCCCTTTTATCTCCTCATTCCTGAGGCGCAGACCTGGCCCCGGTCTGTTTGTGCAGATGGGCTGCAGGGAGTGCACCCCAGGCCGGAGGGGCAGGGGTGGCGGTGGCGGCGAGGGGGGTGCGGCGCTGGCTGGGAAGGGACGACGTGGGAGCCGGTGAGGTGGCCTGTGGCCTCCGATGAGCGGACCAGCATTATTCCCCAGGAGGCCCTGGCAGCCGGGGCGGGGTGGAGGGTAGGGGCCAGGCAAGTGTTTGGAAAGAGAGGTTTTCCAAGTCCTGGAGCACCCCCCTGCCCCCCGGGCCCTGCCAAGACCGCGGGTTATCACGTCCCTACCTCTCCGGCCGTCGTGCCGCCGCCTTGGTCGCTGGCTGTCGTCCTGTGCCCTCTTCCTAAATGCGGTCGATGTCCTTCTGGACACAATATCAGACCCTGTCAGCGCCCCAGGCTCTCCCACCGCACCTGCATAGTCCAAAGCCAAATGCGTCACCGGCCGCCGCCCAAACCCACCCTCCTTGCCTCAGGGTGGTCGGGGTGGGGGGTGTTGTCCAAGCACCCTGTGGCCACTCTGGTCCAGGGCATGCCCACCTCGAGGCCTTTGCACCTCCTTCGCCTCCGCCTGGGACTGCCCAGCTGGCTCCTGCTTGTCCTTGATGCCTTGGCACACGTCCCCCAGGCGGCTGCCACCCACCACCCCGTGCCTCTGTTCACACCCCTACTTATCGCGCTCCGAGTTCACCCTGCAGATTCCTGCCTGGCCACGCTGTGTGTCACCTGTCTCCTCCGGAATGTAAGCTTCCTGAGAGCAGGGGCAGGCTCTCCTTCCCGCCACAGCCCCGCCCCCGCCCCCCTACCCCGTGGCGCCTGGGAGACATGCACTAAGCTGCCCCTTGGCGTGTGTGGGGGGCCCTCACCAAGTCCCATAGTTCTGCCCTGAGGCAGCACCCCTCCAAACCGCCCCAGGCTCTACCTTTTCCAGACCTTGACGTTTCTCTCCTGCATCTAGCTCCCTACCTGGTCACTCCCCTCTTAAAGCCCACCAGTGGCTGCTCACTGCTGCCGGACCAAGCCCCCACTCCTGGATCGGCAGGGCGCACCAGGCGGCCCCAGGGACCTGGCCTGCCCTGCTCCTTGCACGCCTCATGCGTTGCTGAAGGCGCACTGTGTACATTTATGAATGACCAAAGAACACAGACGTGCCAGTGGGAGGAGGAGGAGATGTGCAGAGGGTCTGCTAACACAAGGGGGCTGTCCAGTAGGGGGCCCAGCTCCTCAGGGAGCCTGATGGCAGCTCCGTGCCCGTGGAGCTTGGAGAGGTGAGGGCACCGCCCTTTCCCCTGCATTGCCCTCCACCCTGAGGACACGAAGGTCTCTCCTGTCCACTTTGGAGACCTCGCTTATCGAGGATGATGGCAGATAGAGGTCTCAATCCCTTCCTAGAAACACACCTTGAGGATATGATAGGTTGACTGCTTTTAAAACTGAATTATTTGCCCTGGCTGGCATAGCTCAGTGGATTGAGCATGGGCTGCGAACCAAAGGGTCACAGGTTCAATTCCCAGTCAGGGCACATGCCTGGGTTGCAGGCCAGGTCCACAGTGAGGGCCATGTGAGAGGCAACCACACATAGATGTTTCTCTCCCTCTCTTTCTCCCTCCCTTCCCTTCTGTCTAAAAAATAAAATCTTAAAAAAACAACAAAAATAAAAATAACTTGGTATGAACACTGTTCAGCCCAGGCCCTGGGGACTAACTTCCGTCTTCCCTGGGACAGGTCCTCACTGGTGACCAAGTGTCGGCTCCTGCCTGTTCCCTCAGAAGCTCGGACAAGCCCCAGGCTGCTGAGCACGTTTAATGTTGTGTCACCTCACGCCACCCTGAGCCCTGCGAAGCCTGGTCACTTTCTCTGGTCCAGACATTCTGTTCCACCTGTTTCAACACCACCGTTGAAGCTCCCAACTGCCTGCTATGTGCCAGGCACTGTAGGTTATGCCATTCAACCCCACCTCCTCAGGGAGGCAGCTCAGGTTCAGGGCGGGAATGCACTTGCCTGTCGGGGGCAGGGGGCTCACCCCGAGCTAGGTGTGCTGGCCCCGAGGTGAGCTCTTTCCCGCCATCCTGCAGACCAGGGACCTCCCCCACCCACCCACCCCGCCCGCCCCGCGGGGTGGTCTCCATCAGCTGCAGCGCTGTGAGAGTGTTCCTTCCCAACCCCTGAGTTGCAGGGCGTTTGGGAGTAAAGCACAGTCCTTGAGAACCGCAGGGTCTGTTGGAGCGAAGGAGGTGAAGGGCGGTGGGTGGTGGGGGGACAGGGGGCAGGGGGAGCTTACGTCGTCCTCCCCAGGTGTCCCTCAGTTGCGCCCGCTACAGTGAAGTCTGGCTTCGTCCCTCCCGGTTTCCCCACGCCCAGCACTAACACACCTCTCGGGGGTGCGGGGTGCCTCGGCCCACCTTCAGGCAGGTACGCACCTGGGCGGTCACATGCTTCATCACCCCACAGATGTCTGTTGAGGTTTCAGGCCCAGCTCTGTGCAAGGGAACGCGCTGGAGCTCGGAGACCGCGGAGCTCCCAGAGTTCTCTCCCGCTGGAAGACCTCCTGATTTTAGGCCTAAATCCCGCCTAACGTGAAACCAATTCCAGCCCAACAGCAGGCAGCTGGTCTGGATGCTGCGGTTGCAGACAGGCTGCCTGCTCTTGGCTCCTCCTCCTCCTGTCTTTTCAAACACCTCCCCTTTTCGGTCATTTTCATCAACATGCAGATCGATTGATCAATGTGCACTGGTCACTGTGTCACAGGCATTTTTTCCCATTTCTCTGGAATCACTTATGTTCTTCAAGGCTTCAGCCACCAAGGCCTGGCTGGTGTAGCTCAGTGGATTGAGCGCGGGCTGGGAACCAAAGGGTCCCGGTTCGATTCCCAGTCAGGGCACAGGCCTGGGTTGCAGGCCAGGTCCCCAGTGAGGGCCATGTGAGAGGCAACCACACATTGCTGTTTCTCTCCCTCTCTTTCTCCTTCCCCTCTCTCTAAAAATAAATAAATAAAAATCTTAAAAAAAAAAAAAAAAAAAGACTTCAGCCACCGAGCTTCAGCACAGTGCTTCCACCGGTCACTCCTGCAAACACTTAACATCCTGTCAGCTCCGACATGGCAAACGGGCACCCCAGCAATCTATTTATTTATTTTTTTAAATTCCAACTTTTCTAAAGTGGGTGTCTACCTGATGTGGGTTCCACCTTTCTAGAAAATGTAAACCTGCTGTCCCCTGGGTCTCCATTCCACAAGGCAACATACCGTCCGGAGTTGGGCCCCGTGCCCTCCAGGTCCTGAACTAGTGACACCTTTCATACACAGAGCTGCTAGGACCCAAAAGGGGGTATAGTCACACAGCTCATTAGTCACAGCAGGACTGGCCAGAGGGCCCAACTTCCTTTCTCCTTAGTAACAGGAAGATAAGTGGGCCGACGTGGCAAAGCACCACTGGCCTCTGATTACAGATCCAAATTCTCCGAAACCTCTCTCAGAACCTCTATCATTACCATGGGGTGCATTCAGAGCTGTGAATTCCTTGCAGTAACACCTCACCTATTGGCGAGGAAAACTAGTCTTTATTGAATGGCAGCCACGTGAGGGTAGGAGACGACCAGAGAGAGGTGCAGGAAGATCCGGTCCACACCTGAAGATCTTCCCCTTCTGTAGCAAGGTCGGACATCTGCTAAGGATCAGCCCAAATCACCCAGCTTATCTTGCCGAGCACGAGCAGGGACAGAAAGACCTGAGCAAAAGCAGAGTAAAAGGCAGGACACCACCTAATCGTCCACCCTCAAGGAACTAGCTAAATAACTTACAGTGCATCCTTATAACCCAATACTAGGCAGCCATGGACCAAAAAAAAGACATCGACTTACATGGCACGATCTCCTGAAGAATGAGATGAGAAAGCAAGGTACAGTACATGTACAGCACGCTGCCATTAACATAAAAAGGTGGGGGGGCATGTGTGTGTATGCGTGTATTTCTACAGCCCTTCCATACAGAGTATTATCCATGGTAAGATATGCAAAAAACTGGTTCACACTGATTGGGGACTGAGGGTTAAGGGAGAAAATTACTTTCACCCTTCTTTTTAAGGTTTTATACATTAGTTTTCTTAACCATATGCAAGTTGCATGTTCTTAAAACTTTTAACAAAAGAAAATGGGTGGGGCTAGAAATACTCTAATTCCACTCCCAAGGTCCACCTACCAAATTGCGGACGAATGGGGGCAGTCCGGTTATCTGGAAACCCCTGCCAGCAGAGGCCTGCAGGTGCCGGGCCGTGCTTTCTGACCTAGGACTCAAGAAGTGAGGTGTGAACCTGCAACCGTGAAGACGGGAGTGGCTGCAGGTCACACCTCCCCCCTTCATCAGGAACCAGAGATTGGCTCACACCAGGGGCCACTGTCCTACCTTCCCAGTGACTTGTGAAGCCAGGCAGTGCTTGTGGGAAGCGGGTTTGCCGGGGAGGAGCTCTGAGACACTTGAGCCAGCTTCCAAGGAAGCCCCCTGAGACACAGGCTGGCAGGTGTCCTACAAGTTCTCACAGGCCAAAAGCAGTTTGCTTTCAACCTCATTTTACAGAGCAGATGATATTTTTAAGTCTATAAACTTTAATTGTATGTCACTGAATTACTAATAGCACACGACAGGGTTTTGGGTTTGTTTTTTTTTTTTTGGAAAAATTTCTTAACAGAACATCAGAGTATTGCAACACTTTATTTAAAGAATATTGGCGTTGAATTAGTAGCTGAAGTAACAATTGCATGAAGCCAGATTAGGTGGACTGCATAATACTCATACTTGATTTATTGACATTACTTAGCAATTTATTGGACAAAGGTCAACTTTTTGTTTTTTATTAAGCACATTCCACAGTACAAAGCTGTCATGAATAATATCTGTACAATTTCACAGCTTCAATAGCTGTTCAGACACAAATTTATTTCAAACAGATAATTGGCAAACATAATTAATTACAAGTTAGAATCAGACTATCCCAGTGCTTTAAAACATTAATATAGCAGTAATTTACACTTGCTCAATTATGGGTTAGCAAAATAAAGTCCAGAGTACGGCTGGGAATTACTACTGTAACCCCAGAAAGTCGGAATTCCTTGGGTGCCGAAGCCCCCGCTATAGGTTTAGTAGGCACAAGTCAAAGGGTGTGTGCATATTCAAAGGCCATAATCTCCCAAGGAACAAGAACTTTTATATTAAACATGCAAAAGCAACAACAGAAAGTCCACTCGTCCAGAAGAACTGCCGCCCCCCCCCGCCCCCCGCCCCGCCCCCGGGCTCTCCTCGCTGGTCCGCCAGGACGGCTGTAAGGCGACAGGCGGCGGGAAGTCACACCACTTTCACAACCGCCGTCAGGCTTTACCACACCCACCTTACAAATGGAGGCCTGTCTTTTTACACTTTGAGGCTCAATTTCTCAAAAACAGAAATTCAGTCACGTGGGAGGGAAGGATGTATTCAGAAAAGGGAAAAGCAAAGCCGATCCGATAAACAGATCACACACACGCACACGCACGCACGCACACACGCTGATCCCCACACCGTGCTCAGCACGAAGCCCGAGCGAGCCCGGGAGCGAGCCTGCAGCGGTAGAGTGCGCTTCCACGGGAAGAGAGTGCATCAACGGGAGGTTCGCATTGGTCCTTTAAAACGTTCCCGACATTCCATGATCTTTGGAAACAATGGCAAGGGCAAATCAACACCTGATACTGGACAAGGGAACGGGGGTGCCAACCGGTGCCCGGGTCCTTTCCTCACACAGTCAGCACGACAGAGCCACTCACGCATTCAGGCTGCGGACACCCAGAGCTCTGAGGACCTGCCGGGCCCACAGCAACAAGGGACACCAGAGGTGATGGAGACAGGATTCGTGAGTCTGGGGCTTCGCAGCACGCGGGAGTCCCCTTCCGCTCGAGACGCGCCCCTGAGCTAGCCTCACCCGGCGCCTGGGCTCCCACGCGCGATGGGGCCTGCTCACGTGCTGCCGGGGCCAGGGCGCGTGACTCCCAGGGCCAGTGGGCACGTGCCTTCCTGTTCTCCCCTCCCCAGGGCGACTAACACACAGAGTGACGGTTCCGACCGTGAAGTCGAATGAACACTATGGGAAGTGACCACTGGTACTCAGGAGTACTTCTGAGGAAAAGAAGAAAATCATGTTTGGGTACCTCTCTACCGTATGTCCTGCACAACAAAAAAAACGTTCTGTGTTGAACTTCAGAAATTACACTGTGAAACAGGATTCCCGTTAAAAACACACACCGCACGCACACAATGACAATGACGAACTAAAAGCCCCGTGTGAATACTGCAGGAAGGGTTCCAGGCACCCACACCAGCCCCGGCGCCAGGCCCTCGGCGGAGTGCGGGCACACTCTGAATTAGTGTCTCAGGCATGGGGCCCCGGCCCAGCCGCCTTGAGGTTAAACTGTTATGTACATTTTATCTACATGCGGATACAGGGTTTAAATTAGGAGGCGAGCAGTGTGGGAAGGTGTTCCTCTGCCAAATACCGGGGATGGCCGGGGCACGGAGAACAGTCAATGAAAGGAAGAGCTATGTTACCTGTTGGGAGGTAATACAACCTGGCTTACAGTCCTTTAAATTAAGAGAAATGGTACAGAAAGGAAGTATAACCCCAAAAATGTCACTAACACAACCCAGAGAAACTTCCCCGTGGCCCGCGCGTCCCTAACACAAGTCAGAATGCAGAGTGACGGGGATGGTCAAAGGGAACTCCTGCCAAGGAAAGCCCTGGACACTCTGGGTAGGTGTTTGGCACCCAAAATTTCACCAAAGGATGCTGTTTCTTAGTATCAGATCAAAGTGCAAAGCAACATAAATTAGAGGCCAAGTCTTCTCTTGACCGTCAATTTACTTCTGGAGAACAGCCTGCACGTTCCGTTCACACGGACAAGTTACACGGGAAGCGTTCGATTTTGTTCACGGATGGGGGAGGCATGGGCTGCTGTCCTGCTCGACGTCGGTGAGGCTACGGTGTCCTTCTCCACGTGGAGGCCGGAGTCGGAGGTGGGAAGGGTCGGTGCTTGAAGAGTTAGGCTGCTTTGCATCTACCCAGCGTCTAGAACCAGTTCCAGCTTTGTGACTCAGCTGTGAGGAACTCCCTTAGGCATTTGGTAGCCATGTAGCCAGTAGTTCAAGACTAGGAAACCCTGGGGGAGAAAACAGCAAGTGAGTACGATGGCCACGCCACAGCCCACCCACAGGCACGCACTGCCGCACACGTGACGCAGGGCTGATCTTCAAATGGCCGGCACCGGACACGGATGCTGCCAGCCGTCTCTGCGTACTGTGTGCCAGGGACCTCGTCGGGTCCACCCTGCGACAACCACACCACACATCAGACCGCGAAGGCTCGGTTCAAGACTCGGTTCAAGTCACTTACGTGACTCAGTAAGAGTGGGGGTCCAGAGCAGTGCCTGAGCCTCTGGCCCATTATCTTCCAGTGCCGCTGCCAAAAAGTCTGCCTCTGACAAAACATGCGTAATGTCAGGTCTCATATTGAGCATAATCTTTTAGGACGTTCAGAACCTACAAGCGCCTGTCTCATACCTTCCTGAAGGCACTAACGATCATTGTGGACAGAGATATGCAAAGCCAGTAAATGAAGTAACTGCCCCCCACACAATGCTAATCACCAGAAACCACCTCTTAGTGAAATGAATCACGAATTAAAGGACAACCGTAGAGGGAAAAGACTATTACATGGCCCAAATTTTCTGACCATGACTCTGAGTCAGGTACACATTTCAGTCACAACCTTTACGTTCACCCCTGTATGTAAACATAAAGCACACATCCCCAGGCAGAGCATTCATGGAACAAGGCTCATCACTGCGACACATGACGATGCAGGCTGACATCTTCTATTCAAAATTTCATCAAAGTCACATTCCATTCAAATGATTTCACAACCACTAATGCGTCACTACCCTTTCCAAACGCCACACTAAGCCATCGGTCTAGAAGACCTAAAAGCTGCAGGTCTAAAATTCTATTGGGGAGGGAGCGGGAGCAGGAGTGAGGGGGAGAGAAAAGGGGAGTGGGAGGGAGGAAGAGAGATTGATTTTTTTTAAGGGAAACTTTCCTAAAAGGTTGTCAATTTTCATAGATATCAAGAATTCAAATAAGCTTTCTCAATGAGTTCAAGAAAGGCTCAATTTCATTTGCCACTGGTCTCCCACGAGGGATCTTAAGGTACCCGAACGGCCCCCGCCGAGCACCCAGAGGGAGGGAGGAGGGAGGCCGGCTCGAACGCTGGCGGTGGGAAGGTGCCTGGTTTCTCCCTCCCAGAGGGCAACGTGCCTCCATGTAGCGGGAGTCTGTAAATGTCTTATCTTTTCACCCAGGCACTCAGGATATTTCTAGAATTTTAATCAAAGGTAAAAGGGTTGGGCAAAGATTAAGCTAAAAAAAAAAACAACCATCAGTAATGTGTTTTGTAACAGCTAAAAGCTGTGGAAGGGGTCACCAAATACGTAACAACAGGACACGGCCAGACAATCCAGTATTATTTTGCCGTTAAGAATGATAATTCAGGCAAACACTGATATTACTGACATGCAACGATTTCACAACAAAGAGAAACAAAAGCATTTAAAAATGTGCGGTTATCAACCGCATTTTTAAAAGCCCGAAAGGATATATAAAGCAGAGTTAACAATGGTGAACCACAAATAGAATTTTATTTCCTTCTTTTGGTTTATCTGGTTTTTCCCCTAATTTTCTAAATGACCTTATATTGTCTGGTTATAAGAGAAATGAGAACTACTGTATCTATATAGCTCTTAGGAGCTGGTAATTTTTAAAAATGACCTGGCAAATAAACCTATCACTGGGTTTCCTGACAGAGAAGCACTCTTACCGAACATCTCAGGGGTGAGCACTTTACTCCGAGGTTAAATCATCGTCAGGGCGGTGCTTCCCAGGATGCAGAAATCCTACAGCATCACATGGTAATAATTTTTTTCATGTTACAATAAATGAAAAGAATTTGGAAAAGAGCGATAAAAACCATGAAGTTGACTGCCAAGGTTGTCAAAAGTAATTTACTTTGAAGAGACAAACACATCTGAGGTTTCATTGCTTGTGCTGCTTAAAAAGCAGATAAGATTTTTCCACTGATTTATAATTGGGGGTCAGAACGAGGCGGTTGTTCCCTACAAGGGGCGGGGTGGGGGACCTGGAAGAAGTGACACCGGTTTCCTTTCCACACGGCCAATGACAGAAACAGCGCCACTGACCACGGATGCACCCCTCAATCACAGAAGCCCGGTCTCGGGGCCCCTTTCCGTGACACGTGGAAGCCGTCCAGCTTCACATGTCTGCTACGTCCTGCAATTCGCCTACTACGTGTGCCGGGGTGAGGGGCGTTCTCGGATGCCTTGAATTGTACCGTGTGCTTCTTTCAACACATACCCAAGGGACAACAGGGCGCACCGGCCCTCGCCCGGCCCGCCCAGTCCAGGGGCTCAGCCACAGCTCCGCCTGTCCACGCTCTGCTGTACGTGCTCCCCGTGCGGGGCACTCGTATGGCTGCAGCTAAAGCAATGGGCAATGTATAGCTTACAAAAGAAAAACTAAGAAGAGAATAAATTCAACAAAAGGTGTGCAAGACTTCAAGACAAACCCTGCAAAAGCCTGTGGAAGAGAAACTGAGGAAGACCTAGATAGTGGAGATAGGCTGTGTTTACGGGCCGGAAGGCTCAGCAAGTGTTAAGATGAAAATTCTCCCCTCAAAGGGTTTTTAGATTCAACGCAGCCCTAACCCTCACCCCAGTGGTCCTCTTCGTGGAATGCGACTATCCAATTCAAAACTGAGCGTGAAAACCTGGAGGACCCAGAGTGGCTGAAACAACGTTTCTAAAGCTGGAAGATTTGCTAAAGATTTGCTATATGACATGGCATTGGCGGAAGGACGGCCACATAGCCGCACAGCAGAAGAGTCCAGACACGGGAGTACAAGCAGGGGTCAACTGGTCTCTGGCCAAGGCGCCAGAGCAACTCAACGGGGAGAGGGAAGTATCTTCACCAAGCGGCACTGGAATAGCCAGCTAACTACAAAGACAGGGACTGCGGCGTCCTTACCTTGCGCCGCACAGAAATGAGCTCTGGGTGGAGCAGAGACCCAACGTTAAGGCTGAAAGTGCAAAACTTCTAGAACGACACTGGTCCACAAATGGCCACAGCTACACCGAACTGTTTAAATATAAGTTTAAATAAAGTATAATTAAATATAATCAAAATCCAATTAATTTCAATTAAAATATAGTGAAAAATTCAGCTCATAGGTCGCACTGGCCACATCCCGAGAGCCGCAGGGCACAGCACAGCCCAGAGGAACGGACCGACCTGGTGGCAGGGCGCGGGGTCAGGCTCAAACTACAAAGGCGACACCAGGGCACTTTTGGGGGCAATAGAAACGCTTTTATCTTGACTGTGAGGCAGTTGCAGGGATGTGTACATTTGTAAAGACTTGTTACGCAGTACACTTTAAATCGGGACAATCTATTTCACACAAGTCAGGCCTCAATCAAATGGGTTAGAAACACCACGACAGAGGCGTGGCGGCGGGGAAGGGGCGGGCCGTTTTTGGGAGGGGGATATGTACCCAGCAGCCGGCTCTGCTGGTTTAGACACTGGTCCTAAAGTCTTACTGAGTTACCTCCACGTTTGCTCAAGCAACTACGTGAATGCACTGCAGTCTCACACACGCTGACGCAAGGACACACCCCTGGGCGGCCCAGGAGAAAGAGCACAGAGGCGACCTGCAGGCCCGGGGAGCCACTTGCCTGACCGACAGCAACGAGCGTCTGGAACACAGGAGGCGCTCCTCTCGGCCCTGGGCCGCAGTGACGGGGGAGCCCCGCTGTGAGGGAGTCAGGCCTGCACGCCGTGTAAGCACCGCCCCCTAAATGAAGTCCGACGACGTGAAGGGGGAGGGGCGGCGGAGCGCTGGGCACATCCCCCCAGCCGGAGCAGCACTCCGGTGCGGGGGCGGGGTCTGCACTACCCAGCTGCACGGGGAGGAACTGAACGGAGCTCCATCAGGCGGAAGCAGGGAGCCGGGGAAGGAGTAACGGGGCAGGGCGCTGGGTGGCAGGCAGCACAGGAGGGAGAGGCAGGCGCTGAACCCCCCGTCGGCCAGCTAGGCAGTGACACCATGGTCTGCAGACAACAGGGTGCAGCGAGGCAGCGGACGGCTGAGGCGGGGCTGACGCGACCCTGCTTGGTCGCAGGGTGGAAGCCGGGCTGCAGAGGGGCAGAAAGACCAGGAGGGAAACAGTTTTTGTCTGGGTCCATTCCTCCTTCCCTCTATTTTCTTAGGCTTTTTGGGAAGGGAGGTTGAGACGGGAGGAGCAATCACTCAATCATTCTCGCCTTCTTCCTCCATAATTCCCTACAATGTCTATTTTAAGACTGCGTTCAGTAAATGTAAAAGTGCAGCCAAGGGGTTTTTCAACTGACTTAAGAATGTCTCCAGAGAGAAAGCAGCAAGGGGGGCCGGTCACTATCACCAGACACAGTGTGATCACACGTGAGACCAGGAAGGGCAATTACGTAAGTGGCTTACCCGGCTGCAGAACCCTTGGTTCATCATCACTCATAGATGGAGCAGGGGCGAGACCAGAGGCCAGCAGTGTTTTCTTAAAGGGCGGACAAACATTTAAGATGGTCCAGGCCATACGGTCGGTGGAAAGCACTGAGCTTGGTCCCCGGGGCACGGAAACAGCACAGGTACAAGGTGAGCAAAGAGCCCGGCTGTGCTCCACGGAACCTGGTTCACGGGCACTGGAGTCGAAACTCCATGTCGTTTTCACGTGTCGTGAGATGTTCTTTTAATTTTTTCAAGTATTTAAAAGTGTAAAAAGAACCTGCTCGTACCTTGTCGTGGTAAGAAAAACAGTCAGGTGGTGGTTCCCTACCTTTCCACCAAAACATCCGCAATTCTGCCCTTCGACTCTGCTTACAGCTTAAGTGGTCAGCGAACAGGAAGACATGTAACGGTGAAAAACGATGACGCACTAAGTAAAGCCTTCAATCGAAATGGACTGTATTGATCATACGTGTACACGTATAGTAACACACACTCATACAGTAATACATACACACACACACACACACACACACACACACAGCACTATGATTAGGTGCATTCAATCTGCAACGTTCACTACGCATGGAATTCACTGGCTCACGTGCAAATTCTCAGGGTTGGGGGTATATCCCAAATAAAGAGGGTCGTCAGGTCCAAGGACACGGCCAAGTAAGGTCTCTCATCCCCGAGGCGGGACAGCCTTTGTCATCAGAACGTGCCCTCGCCGGTGCCCCCGAGTCTTCCTGGAGACGCGCGAAGGACTTTGCTTCCAGAGCACCCACGGCGTCCCTGGGATGGGGGGCGAGCTGTGGGCACTCCCCCATCACACCCCCCTCAGAGGCCTCTTCTAAGGAGTGGGGGGCGGGGTGGGGGAGTTGAGATGGCGGAGCAGGCAGTTTTGAATGTTGGTTATGGTGCTTTCTTTTTTGTTTTTTAAATTAAAGACAGAAGTGAAGGAGAGGAAGGACAGAGAAAAAGGAGACTCTTGCACCCTAACACTGGGGACTTCACTGGTGCTGAGTTGGTATGACCGGAAACCACTTAAAAAGTTTTTAAAAACAAGAGCTAACATGTCTGTCAATACGAAAACCAACGACACACAGGACCCCGACGAAGACTTCACTTCAATGGGACCGTGATGGCCTGACCTCGTCCCAGCCCCTATGAAGTGCGGGCGTCCCACACAGATAAACCACCTGGGTCCCGGTCACTGAGACAGCAGCCTAACTACAACCCCCCACGCCCGTGGGAAGCTGAACTCCGACGGCGCAGGGCGCCCGGCGTGCTCACCTGGACCGGGCGGGGCGCAGACTGTTATCTGGAGATGTACGTGTACGTTCTGGAGGGCGAGCGGGTCTCACTCTGGGCGCTGGGAGGCACGTTTAAGAAATCCCAAATCAAAATAGTGTCGTCGTGAGAGCTGCTGATGATCTGAAACTCATCGAACTGTAGCCGGAACACGCGTCCAGAATGCTCCTGTGAAGCGCAACAGCTGGGTGAATGAAACGAGACCTTTACAACCAGGCCTCCTCGCTCACCATCAGGGGTCTGGCCCAGGTGGGCAACGCAGCTACTCATCCAGGCTTCCCGAATGAGTTTCCAGAGCTTACTGGGCTCTGTCCTTCGGCCCAGGAACAAATACTCTGCCTTTCCTTCTAGGCCTTGTATCCTAGACCCTGGCCCATGAATATGACAAAGAAAAACTGTGACCGTATCACAAAGGGTCTTAGAAAGGCAGACAATATTTAAGCCCTGTCCTTGATATACTGTCAAAACTAGAGCCAGGACAGCGTTTTGAGCATGACCGAGACCATCCCCACAGTAGCCAACACCAACAGTAATGATGAAATCTTAGGAACGTGCCCATTAGAACCAAGAAGAAAACCAGACAGGCCCTGACTGTAGTTCTGCATGTTCTAGGCAATGCAAGACGCGAACATACAGAAATAAAAGGAAAAACTATTGAAAAGAAGAAAAATCTATCAATATTTTCAAGCAACTATCTCTCTAAAAACAACAAAAGCAAGCAGACTATTAGAAATGACGTGCTTGGTAAAAGTACGAAAGCAAGATTAACATTTAAAAATTAAGGCACATATCTGCTAAATGTCAAAGGAAGAATCCACAAAATATAGACTGAGGGGGAATTCCACCATAACAGTACCAAAATGTGCTGTTATAGAAGTACAACGTAACCAGATGCCCACATTAAGAATTCTCCCGAACCTACGGGGAGGACATACGTTTTGCTCTGTGAGGACATCAGCCCACCTATACATGAGGAAGCTCTCACACCCGAAGTTGTATAAATATTCCTTGGGGAGGAGCTCACTGTAATGGAAATGTCAAGAACTCCAATTCTGGCTAAACAAAATGGCCACAGCAGTGCATTTCTCCGGAGACAGAAGCTTCCCGGTGACACACCCCACGGGTCCGCATGCAGGTGGCCACCCAGCACAGGGAACCCCCCGCCCGCCGCCACAGGCCACATACCACCAGTGTGCGCAGACACAGCGTGCTTGCTGGGGCCCGGGGGTCGAGAGCAGCTTGCAAGTCCCAGACTTTAATTTTCCTGGAAAGGACAACGGGTCGCGATGAGCGGACAAGGTAGCATTTCACACGCTGCAGAGCATTCCCTGGACGGAAAGGAGCGCGGCCGAACTGCCTGCTATCAGAGGGAATGGGGGGCTACGTTCTTATCTTACAAGTAACTGCAGCCAATTAATTTTGAAAAAGACAAGGACCTACACATGTTCTGACTTGCTGAAATTGGAAAGAAGTGTTTTAAGGGAGAAAAGAAAACAACTCCATGCTCTCTAAATTCGACCCTGACTCCATAATCCGTGTCACCAAACTCGTTCGTCGGGGCTCTCGGGGGCTGGGGAGGTGAGCCGGCAGAAGCTAGGGCTGCCTCTGAAAGCCCAGGGGTCCCTTCCTCCCAACTAGGCAGACGTCCAAAGTTAGTACCAGGAGTGTCAACAGACCAGCGAACCTGTTTGGGAAGTGTATATAAGGTCATCTTGAAAGGTTTACAGTTGCCATTCGCTCATTTAAGAAGTCATGAGGTTTTCAAAAGAGGTTGTTCAATTCACCAAAAGGGGGAAGGAACTTTATCATTGAACTAGAGGGAAAAAAAGAAAAAATCCACGCCTGGTTTAAGGGCCAGGGCAAAGAACTGAGCTCCCGCACAGCCTACGCCACACCGAGTTTACAACGGTTAAAAGCATTTGCTCAGGGGTCACGGAGGCTGCCACTGTGGGGTCTGGGGCCGAGGGGCTCATCCGCCTGGCCCAGTGGTGCAGTGAAACCGGCCATCCATCAATAACAGAAACCGCGCAGCACAGGCCCCAGCCCGCACACCGCTGCTCCGTCCGCGGCACTTGCCCCCTGCTCTGTTACAGCCGGGCACCTGCAAGGGGACATACACACCCGTCGTAGGCCCCACTGACGATCCTCTTGTTGTCAAACCGGATGCACCGCACCAGTTCCTCGTGTCCCTCCAGGACTCTCAGACAGGCGCCACATTCGATGTCCCAGAGCCTGGAGAGAGAACAAATCTCTGGGAAACAGCGCCGTGCATGGGATCCCGCTGCCCCTGTGTTCCTGCCATCGGTCCTTACGTGCTTTTCACTGCTCTGGAATTTACTTCCATCCACACCACACATATTTACATAGACACGCGCGCCGTTTGTGTGTTCTTAAGCACTCACTTGGGAGGAAGTCTTACTTTTCGTTTCATACAGTTTGAAACTTAAAAATCACATGTGTGTATTACTCATTAAATAAGGTCACCAAGTAAGAGACGTCCACCCCAGGCCCTCCGAGCCTGGAGCCCACCAGGCCCCCAGAGGCCAGAGCCAGCTCAGCAGTCTCCCTCTCCTGATGAGGCCCAGGGTCGCCCCTTCTCAGACGCACACCGTGCACCCGGCTGTCCTGACTGCGCGGCTGGCGGGCAGCTCGTTAGGTGCACACAGCATCTTAGGGACATGAACCTAGTCTATGGATACACACCACCAGCCTTTTTCTCTGTACAGGATTTAAACAACAATTCTGGAAATAAAATGTTTTCTATTACCGTGGATTTTTCTACATTATTTGAAAAAAGAAATCAGGGCAACCTAACACGCGCAGTACAAAGCCAGGAAACGGATGCCACCACGAGCTTCCCTCGGCCTCCCCCAGCAGCCCCGTCACACGTGGGAACGGCACGGCGACACGCGCGGCCACTCAGAGGCCTCAGCGAGACGCCAGCGAGGAGGCTGAGGGCTGCTGACTGCAGAAACACTAGGTGACACGGAGCAGGATGCATATATCAGAACCGAGGTTCCCGTACTAAAGTGACTTTCATGATGTCTTAAAAGAAAGCTTATACCAGTCAGAGCTCCCCCTTCCCTCTCTCCCCCACTTCTGCAAATAATCTCAAGCCCAATCTTAAATTTTACCCAAACAACAGGCAGTTTTACAAAAAGCTACTAGCACTTACTGGGACAGGGTGAAAATTACTTGGGATAGTTAAGCAGACATTTAAGGCAAGCTCTACTGAGATCTGAAGTGTTTAAGGATGGCTATCTTGACCAGAAAGCAAAGACACTGAGTATTGGGAAGAAAAAGGAAATAAACACATGACCAAACAGGAGGGGATGACCCTGTAACCCAGTCCCGGGAAAGACAGACAAAGCGGCCGCCCCCCTGGCCGGGCAGGAGGCAGGAGCACAGGGTACGGGAAAGCAGAGCCAGGCTGGAGCGCACTCTCTTCTGAGCTGTTCTGGTATCAAGGGATCTTGAGTAGAGCTCAGGTCATGGAACCTGCATCCTGGGGGAATCTTGGAAGAACATACACTTTGCCCACGTCAGTACGCAGAGCCAAACAGATTCACATTTCCTCATCTGAAGCTCCCCAAGGACTGGCCTTTCGAGCATCAGGACTGGACACAATGGCAAAATCACCCCGCGGCTCCGTCAGTGCCCCGCCTACACCCACCTGATGGTGTTGTCGGACGACCCGCTGACAACCAGCCGGTCCCTGTACTGCAGACAGGCGATGCCTCGCTTGTGCCCGTTCAGAGTGCGGACAAACTCACAGGTGCTTGTGCTCCAGACCTGTAACAAACCAGCAGTGTTTTATTTTTTTTAAGAGTTTATTTATTTATTTTCAGAGAGAGGAGAAGAGAAGGAGAGAGGGAGAGAAACATCACTGTGCAGCTGTCTCTCATGCGCCCCCTGCTGGGGACCTGGCCTGCAACCTAGGCATGTGCCCTGACTGGGAATCGAACCGCAACCCTTTGGTTCGCAGGCCAGCACTCAATCCACTGAGCCACACCAGCCAGGACCAAATCAGCAATATTTTAAAGAATGAATGCAGAGAAGTCCCCTTACAATACACCTTTAAAAAAAAAAGAAAAGAAAAGAAAACCAGGACTTCTAGGAACGATCAAAATACTTGATTACAAAACATGGGTGGGCGGCTGGGGGATGGACTGGACAGCAGACAAGGCTCGGCTGCCGATTGGTCACGCTGGAGTGGACCCAGAGGGCGCCCGTCACAGAGAGCGTCTCCTGGGTGGTGCGAACAGGCAGCGGCCCGGAGGGAGGGGTCCAGGCCAGGTTTCACGTTTTTCACCAGTTAACACGTCACACCCAACGCAACCTGAGCGAGCGCCACTGTCACCCCTTCCTCTTCCCAGCAGCGCCTCCGACAGGACAGCCCCGTCAGCTCTGACACATGGCCCGACACAATCAATGTGGGGTAAATAATCGCTCTTTCGGGAAACCATCTGCAGGACGTAGATGTTCACAGACACACAATGTGTCACAGCCAACTCAGGAGACACAAAGCGACCAAAGTGCCCCGAATTATTGGGCCAGCTGCACTTGCAGTTGAATGGATACCTAGACATGCACATGCAAAAAAATGACGGGAACCCCTACCTCACGCTATGCATACAAATTTAACTCAAAATGGGTCACAGACTGGCGTGCAAGGACTTAAACTGTAACGCTCTCAGAAGAAAACGCGGGAGTAAGTCTTTGTGACACGGGATCAGGCAATGGTTTCTCAGATGTGACAACACAGCAACAAAAGAAAAAAATTGTTAAAATGGACGTCATCAAAATTAAAATTGTTCTGTGCTTCAAAGAAAGCCATCAAGAAAGTAAGAACATTTTAAAAAGTGAAGTAAAATTACAACCCACAAGATGAAAGAAAACATTTGCAAATAATTATCTGATAAGGACCTTATTATAATCAGAATACATAAAGAACTTTATGTACGCAACTAAATAATAAAAAGACAAATAAATCAATTTGTTAAATGAGCAGAAGACTTAAGAGTTTCTCCACATAAAAATGGCCAATAAGCACATGAAAAGATGCTCAACGCCATCAGTCATCAGGGAAATGACAAGCACAATCAGAGACACCACCGCACACCCACAGGGACGGCCGTCAGAAGAAGACCACAGCAAGTGTTGACGAGGACACAGAAAACGCCCCCGGGGCGATACCACGCCATGGCACTCTAAGGCCCAGACCCTCCTGCCTCCCAGGCACCGGCTGGTCTGGTACCAACGGCTGGGGCTGAGCAGTGAGTGGATCATGACAAACCCTAGCTGCCCGGCATCCAGGCCACCCAGCCTGTGCAGTCTGTGATCTGCGGGGTGACACGCCAGAATGCTGCCAAGCGCTGTCATAAAAAGGTTTTGGAGCCGAGTCCAAGCATCACACATTGCTGGGGGGACTGTGAACTGGCGCAGCCCCTTTGGAAAACAGTTCGGCAAATGGTGAAGCAGAGTCACCGGCCAGGAGAATTCTAAGTGTACGTCCACACGATGTTCATGGGAGCAGCATTCGTGACGGACAAAAAGCGGACACAGCAGAACGTCCGTCGGCGGATGAGTGGACAAACGCAACGCAGTGCGCACGCCCGCCGGCCCTGCCGCGGCCCCCAGGAGAAGCAGGGCCCTGCTGCGTGCTGCGTGCCCACGGGCGGGCCTCACACACAGCACGCCAGGTGAGAGAAGCCAGACCCGAGGCCACCTGCTGCATGACTCCATTTACACGAGACGTCCAGAGCGGGCAAGTCCACAAACAGAAAGTGGACAGGGGACCACCAGGGACAGGGGAAGACAACAGGGGCTGACTACGAATGGAGACGAAGCTTTCTGGAGGGGGACTGAGAACATTCTGGAACTAGTTATGGTTACACAACACTGTGAACAGCCTAAAGACCACTGAACTAACTGTGCTTTAAAATGATGAATCTTAATGGCATGTGAAATATAAAACTGCTATAAAAACTGAAGAAAGCTAAAAGTTTAAAAATTAAATGGAAGCTGGAGAATCAGAACTGCATTTACCGCATCCGGGGGACTACCCTGAGCTAAAAAAACTGCCTGTCACCTGTCTGCGGCCCGCCACGCGCGGAGTTTCCTGGAGATGGGACATGTGCTGCTTGGTGCCGCATCTCCAGCGCCCAGTCCAGGGTCTGTGGCATGAGAGGCTCCCGAAAGAAGGTGGACACATCGAATCTCGGCTGCGCCACTGGCTGGCTGTGTGGTCTTGGCACAGTTCAGCACTCTCTGAGCCACACCCGTGCACAAGAAGCAACGCCTACTCGACAGCGTGCCACGAGGGGGACACAAGGTGGCAATGGAAAAGCTCTGAGCACACGGGACATGTTCAGTAGGCTAGTTCTCCTCCCCTTGTAAAAGTCATCGACTATGTCACCTCCTGAAACAGTGGACTGCTCTCTATCCTGGTCCCCAGACCCTTGCTTCTCCCGTGCCCGTAACTCTAGCCGCACGCAGGACCGGACAGCTTCAAGGGCTCCTAAGTGCGGATGGAGGAGAAGTACCAGGCTGGCGGAAGCCACTTCTGCTTCCCCTCCCTTCTAAAGGGACAGGAGGAAGCAGACACACTTACCTTGATGGTTCTGTCACCAGAGGCAGACACGATGTACTTGTCATCAAAGTCCACCACATTGACAGCAGCACGGTGGCCAACCAAGACGCGGCGCAAAGTGATATCGGTGGCGGAAGCCATGTCCCACACCGCAATGGAGCGGTCCTTGGAACAGGTCACCATCAGGCCGTTGCTGAAGCGCAAGTGCAGGACAGCTTCATTGTGGTGGATCAGCGTGTTCAGAACTTCACCCGTGTTCACATCCCAGACTCTGGAGAACAGAAAGGCACGAAGCTGAATTAATGAGAGGACCAGGGAAAGATCGTGGTGTCCATCTCTTCTGGGCCTTTTCTTTTTTTCTTTCTTTCTTTTTTCTTTTCTTAAGATTTTTATTTATTATTACAGAAGGGAAGGGAAGGAGGAAGAGAGGGAGAGAAACATCCATGTGTGAGAGATACACCCACTGCTTGCCTCTCGCACGCCCCCTACTGGGGACCTGGCCAGCAACCCAGGCCTGTGCCCGGACTGGGAATCAGACTGGCGACCGTTTGGTTCGCAGGCTGGTGCTCGATCCACTGAGCCACCCCAGCCAGGGATGGACCCATTCTTAGTAGTAGACTAGGGAGGTATAAACTTGATTTGTATTTGGTGATTGGGACCTGACGCCTAAGTACAAGCTTTAAAGGAGCAATTTCTCTATTTGCTAGGAAGTGTTTCAAAAAAGAAGGCCAAGTCTGGTTCAGGGTCAGGTTTATTTAACAGCCAGGTGTTCACGGACTGTGTTTGCAGGCTTGTGCTGATGGGGAAAAAAGGATTCTGCGAGTGAGCGGGCTCTGCAGTGAGTGCGAGATAACAGGGGAAAGGCGGCTTGGCGGCTGGAGAACTGAGGACAGTCCTGAGCTTACGGTCCTTCTTCACCTCAGACAGGCCTCTGAACTTACGGAACACTAAGTCACGACGTCTCACTAATCCCACACCCGCCTGTTCACCCAACTGCCTTGTGACGAAGCCAGGGTCTCCCAACTGGCCCACCCACACAACATGGAGTGCTTAGGGACAGTCCTTCCGTGTCACAGCTTTTCTGCCACCCCAGCCCCTCCGAAAACAAGGCAATGCAGAGCAGAGGAGGAAAGACTTGGGCTCCTCAGGCTGAGACGTGACCTGGGCAGAGGGAGTAGCCGGGAAGTGCTGGGCCAGGGAAAGGGCACTAGGCAGGCTGGTGACTGCTCCGTCCCTTAGGTGCACCTGTGAACCCACCCCCCATCCCCTGATGACATGCTCTCCCCAAGCCCCCAGCAGTCCAGCTAAGGCTTCACCGCACGACCCCCCGGCTCTGATGCACTCCTCAAAATTAACTATTTGGGAAAATTACTTAACCTTTCTGATCCCGGTTTCCTTATACATCTGTAACAAAGAAGATACTATCTACCCACTTAGAAAGGCTGATGTGAGAATCCAATTGGATAACATCCTGCAGAACACCGAGCACTCTGTCCCTCCACAGGTTCTGCACACAACTGCTCCTGACTCTTCAGTATGTGCAGGTGACTGCCCACCCCACCTCGCTTGTAGAACACCACCTGCCTCTTCCTCCCTGCTCTGGAGGGGGAGGAAGCCAGCCCACACCAGGCAACGTGCCTTTGGAGGAAAGCATGTTGCCGTACTATGTGGCAATGGGAACAGGGCCTACTGAACAAAAGTGAGTTTTCCTAACTACTCAGCTCAAATGCACCTGCACCTGCACCCAAGTGGCTTTGAACTAGAGAGTACAAAACCATCCACAGAGAAGGGGGTGTGGGTCTCACCTCCTCACGGAAGGCCCCCGAGTCCAGACACTGAAGCCAAGGACTCACCTCACTGTGGAGTCCGAAGAGCCAGTCACGATGACACGCTCGTCATACTGGAGACAAAGGACGGAGCCGGTGTGCCCCGTCAGCACTTTTAAACACTCCAGGCTGGTTTTGTCCCAAATCTGCGGAGACAAACAGTGAGTGAGCACACCGTGTTCTGATCGATGTTTCTGGCTTGCACTATTTTCTGAATCACAAAAGAAGACCGACCTTACAGGACGTAAGGGAGTCAAACATCAAACAGGTGGAGAAAGACGAGAAGGGAAGAGGGAACATGAATAACTTCCAGAACAGACATACTATTCGGTTTACTGGACTCATACTTAACAGCCTTACAAGGGGAATTTAAAAATAAACTCTATGGAAAGAGTTGGCTCGCCCTCTGGAAAACAACGTGACAATATCTATTAAGAGCCTTTAAAAAATGTGTACCCCTTAACCCTGTATGTTTGTTTACAAAAATATTCAACATTTCAGGAAAAAAAATCATTATAAACGATGAAGTTTTAATGAGAAAATACTTTATTAGAGTTGTGTTTTTTAAAAATCATTATAGCCCTGGCTGGTGTGGGTGGGTGGATTTAGCACCAGACTGTGAACCAAAGGGTCATCGGTTCGATTCCCAGTCAGGGCACATGCCTGGGTTGCAGGTCAGGTCCCCAGTAGGGAGCACATGAGAGACAAACACACACTGATGTTTCTCTCTTTCTCCCTCTCTCTAAATATAAATAAAATCTTTTTTTAAAAATCGCAATAAAAATTTGTCTGTAATGACATAACTGCTATGTAAATTTTCAAAAAGAACAAATATATTAAAAGGTAGTAAAATGTTAGTAACAGACGATTTTGTACCCTGAATGCTCTTTTCCTCACTTCTTTTGGACAGTTAAAAAAAATATTCTGTGGACCTGTTTCTTTCCTTGCAAAATAACATCGTAATTTGCACTGTCCCTAAGGCTTGCTGTAAATGGCCACGATACTGCCAAGGGCTCTAGACATTTAAGTGACTTTCAATAAAACAGCAGGGCTTGCTTTTATTTCTGACCTCGCAGAACCACTGTGACTTTGAAGAACTGACTGGTGATCAAGGCCTAATGCAGAATAAAGTACAAAGGTTTCCAGCCACTGGAGTGACGGCTGGGTCTAGAGGTCTGGGTGATCCCTCTGGAGTGTACTTCGGCTCTACTGTTGTGTCTTATAAATCAAGGGTAAGCTTAATTAAACATGGGTGTGCCTCTGCAAAGAGAATTCTTTAGAAACACATCAGTGTGAATGAAATGCAAGCCCATGGCCAGCCTACACTCTGACGAGGTCTTCATGAGCCATTCCTAGCTTGTTCTTAAAGGAGAACTGCCAAAACCAAACGGTGACACGTGTCACTCTTTCTAGGGCTGACCTGCGGCCACGGGTCAGGGCAACTGACAACTGCAACATAAACATAAGAGTTCTGTAGCAAACGTGTTTTGGACACACTACGATTCTCCACTATGAATTACCCTTCAAATGAACATTCGTTAGATTCACATCCATTGCCAAACATAGAAAACAAGAGAAACACTTCCTTTATGTGCTTTAACTCAGAGTGCTTTTTGCCCTAAGCTGATTTACTATAAGTCCACTGCTTTATGAATTTATATATGCACATATATATGAAAAACAAACAAAAAGACCCTTTAACTTGCCCAAACTAAAACAATATAGAGAACAGGGCCAAGATGGAGAAAGCCCACTACAAACCATCTTCTCAGTTGATTATAACTAAAAACTCGAGAAAAAATACGAAAGCAACTCACTGAGGACAAGGGGAGGCAGGAGGAAGGGAGCAAGCGGGCCGTGGCAAGGAGCGAAAGCTTGAAAAGTGAGCCACACGGGGCGAGCCCACCGTCCTGTCTGCTTGTTTACGCACTTCTTCCTGTGGCAGCTGTGGCCCAAAGCTGGGTCTGGGCAGGGGTGCTGCACAGGAGCCAGCGGCAGAGGCCACTAAAACCCCGACAGAAACCACTCTTTCGGGACAGAAGGACTGGAGAGAAGGACCCCTGGGGGCCAGAGAACACGGGAGAACCCCACACACCCCCTCTTTTCTCGCCTGGCTGTGATGCAAGGACAGGTCCCAGTCACGCAGATGCACCGCAGAGCAGTGGCACAGGTGACTAGGTTCTAAGAGAAACATTTTTCTGGCCAGAAGAAAAGGGAAAAAAGGACTCCCAGGGGCAGGAGATACTTAGGAAAATCTAAGAGTAAAGAGCTGGACAAAAAGGGTCCCGCAATTCTGTGCGACACCCACACACCGCCTGACGCGAGCTGTGTGTGCCCGGGCAGCCTGGACCAGCGTGGCAGAGGCTGTACAAAGCGCACTGACGTCTAAGCTGCCGCTGAAGCCTCGGGCCCAGCTCTGAGGACGGCAAGCTCCGGACAGACCCCAAGGAGTGTGGTGGCAAAGGCTCTGTAAAGCAGAGACGAGATCAGAGTCCCTCTCCCCCTTCTAACCCCCCCCCGCCCCCCCCCCGCCGAAGTCACAACAGAACCTGTGTTCTGAACCCAAGCAGACTAACCACCTGCTTCAGAACACACCTACACGCTTCCTCTAGGGAGCTGTAACCGCGTCCTTCGTCTTTACCACGCAACACTCATAATGCCCAAGGCATAATCCGAAATTCCTGAACACCAAGAAGATCAATTCTCAGGGGAAGAGACTCAATAACACGCGACAAGCTGGAGGTGACCCCGATGCTGTCGTGGTCAAGGCTTCAAAGAAGTTACTGTAACTCCTCCCCAGGAAGCACAGATAAACATGCTGGATGGGAATGGACGGACGTTCGCAGCAAAAAACCAGAAACTAGTGGTGAAGAAGAACTGTTTGAAAAAGTAAGCACCAGAAACGTCTGAAATTTGGTGACTGAAAGACATAAATTTACAGATTCAAAAAGCTCAGCCAAAGTCTTAGCTATGACATGAAGAACATGATTTATTTAAAAAAAAAATTGAGACTTGATTTCCCCTAAATTAAAATCTACTATTAAGAAAATGAAAAGACTGATTGGAAGAAAATATTCGTAAAACATATTTAGCAAAGGACTTGCAAGCAGAATATATAAAGAACTCTCAAAACTCAATATGAAACTGAAAATCCCATTCAAAAAATAGATAAAA
The DNA here is from genome assembly GCA_004026765.1 of Micronycteris hirsuta. Classification (NCBI taxonomy): domain Eukaryota; kingdom Metazoa; phylum Chordata; class Mammalia; order Chiroptera; family Phyllostomidae; genus Micronycteris; species Micronycteris hirsuta. The sequence goes on from PVJI01002441.1 coordinate 123,040, forward strand.
CATTTGAACAGAAACTTTACCAATGAACACACTGATGGTAAACAAGCAGCGGTAAGTAGAAAGATGCTCATTACCGCCCGTCACTGGGGAAGGGAAACGAGGCACGCCTCCACACCCATCAGAACTGCTAACGTGAAAACACCGAGAACACCACAGCCTGGCAAGGGGGCAGAACAAAGGGACTTTCAGACGTTGCGGATGAGAAGTAAGACGGTGCTGCCGCTTTGGACAACAGCAGCTTCTTGGCAAGCTCAGACACGCACTTAGCATATGAGCCCGCAATCTTACTCCTGGGTTTTTACTCAAATGAACTGAAAACTTACATTCTCACGAAAACTTGCATGTTCACAGTGACTTTATTCATGATTGTGAAAAACAAGAAACACAAATGTCCTTCAGCAGTTACACGAGGAGCACACCGTGGACACCCCTAAAATGGACCGACACCCGGCAATAAAAAGAATCGCCTGTTTGTAAATGCAGCAGCACCAATGAAACGCAAACGGACTGGGCTACGTATAAGACACCAGCCTCGAAAGGTCCGCACCACGTGAGTCCACTTATCAGGCGTTTTCAAAAAGGCAAAATTACAGGGACAGGAGAAAAGCTCAGGGGTGGCCAGCACACAGGGGAAAGGGTGGGAAGAGTCAAACGCAAAGGCGCAGGACAAGAGGACTTCAGGGGACGACCAAACTCTCCTGTTTCTTGGGTGCTGTTACAGCTACACAATTATTGCTGCTTGTCAATACCCAAGAGAGCTTTTCACCAAAATAAGGAAATTTTCCCATATGTAAATTATAATTAAAAAAAAAAAAAAAAAACAAGCCCCAACCCTACAGTGTTTCCTTAAATGAGAAAATAAGCTACAAACAGTGTAAAACAAAATCTGTCGGATCGGCTGCCAAACACTGAGCGCAGAAATGATGGAGTTTATCAACTATTGAAAAGCCATCTGAATCGCTCTCTCATTCTTTCACGTTATCATCGGGGCCTTTCTCGAGAACCCTAGAAGGTAATGACTTTGATTTACAGGCAGATTAGCAATGCTTTCACCAGCAAACACAGTAATCCAGAGCCCAGGGAGACACAGTTTCCGGCGTGCCCCAAATTCAGAGTGTACTAGGTCGACGTGCTCAGAGAAAGGGAAGAAGCGCGGCACCACGGGGTCTCGTGTCAGTGCAGGAAGATGCTCTGCCTCCGGTTCTTCAGAACCAGACCGAGAGCTGCCAGCCTCGCTGGGACAGATGGACCCATCTGGAGTCAGCAAAGAGCTTCGTCACACCCGCGCCTACCCCGTGACTGCACTCCTAGAGATGACGCACGTGGCGGCCCCTCACCTTGATGGAGTTGTCCCGCAGCCCGCTGATGATCTTCTCGTCGTCATACTGCAGACAGTAGACGCCTTTGCTGTTCTCGGAGCGGCACTGGATCCGCTGCAAGTTGTGTCGTCCGCACCGCCAGTTTGATTCTATCGTCTGGGGGAGAAAGGAGGCAACAAGTGAGTTTTGGGGAGCCAAGCAGCCCATCAGGCTTCAGACTCCGGCGCTGCTTCCAGAAACGGCAGGGCCCTGACACTCCGTCTCGGTTTATGTAACGGTCTGTGGACAGGCACCACGCTCTTTCCAAGGAAGACGTTAGCCCGACAACGTTTTTTCTCAAACATTCCCTGCCCTTCTGGCAACCAGCACAGGATTTCCAATGAGTTTGGGTTGGGTTTGAAAAAAAACGGCCTAGACAGAACTCAGTTTGTTTCTAGAACGCCATTCGCATCCAAAACATACAAATAATAGTAACTCGTTGGGTCACTCTCTAATGCCAATTAAAATATTTGACGGAAGATCCCCCACCCCACCACCGCACAACAAAATTAAGCCTATACCAAGAATCTGTGTACTCATCCAAAGTATTGTCTTGATCACTGAGAAAAGATATTGAACAATTACTCAGGCCAAGTTCTACAGAAAAAAATGTATTTTTTTATCTATTTTTCACCTTCCTTTGGAAGGTCCTTTGGAATAAGGACGGCGCCATACCTCCCCGGGTTCTCATTCTTTCGTCACTCACGTAGCACCTGCCGACATGCTAGTGCATCCCAGCTCCCGAGTGGGCTGGCCCCGGGCACGGCACGCGCGCCAGGAAGCACGCTGCTCGCAGGGAGCACTGCTCCACCACCAGGCACGCGGTGTTCGGAACTGGACCCGCTCCAGACATGTTTATTTGGTTAAATGACCCACACACGGACCTTGGGAGGAAATTCTTGTTATTTCCCTTTTTCAAACAAGGAAGGAGTTTCATTTACCTGAGCCCACAAAACCAGTACTTGGCTGAGCTGGACGTCACACCCAGCTCTTCCTGACTCGAAGTCCATGCTTTTCCCACTAAGCTACGCAGCGTCTCTAAAGAAGTACAGCCTTAGCTGCTGAGGCAGTGAGCACGGAACCGAAGAAGACCAGCAACAATGCCAGATACAATGAAAGTGCCAAATGAGTGACACCAAGTCAGCACCACTGGCCTCGGGGAGATGCAGGGCAGATGCAGGGCAACAGCAGGGCAGCAGCAGGGCACGGGGCGGAAGTGGGCCACGCCCGGGGTGCTGGAAGCCCTGACCTTCGGTAGTGGGCAGAGGGGATTTTCAGGATCAAAGACAACGGAGTCTCTCCTAAGAGCAACTACAGTGTAAAGTCCTGATCCTTGAGGATCGGGACCAGATTAACTGGTTACACCTGAATTGGCATGTAGTTTAAAAGATTAGCTCTCAGAAGTTAATTATCCGAGTAGCTAAAAGTGCAATTAGTTGCTTTGCGAAGAAAGGAGATAAATCTCACCTTCATTCATGATAAGCACTAAAACACTGGCTCTGCTGACAGCTAACAAACTGCACTTCCTCTTCTTCTGAAGGCAGCGGGCGCCTGTGCTAACACGCACAGCGTGCTACGTGCTGGGCACTGCTGCGCGTCCGCACCGCTACGCCACCCACTTTACGCATTTTACAGCTAACTGAAGTATCGCCACGCTGAAGCCGATGTACTGTCCTCACTTTGCAGAAGAGGAAATGGAAGACTGGAGATACTGATACACGGACACCTAAAGAGGAAAATGTTTTACCTTTTATGGCCTCAGTCCTTAGCACAGGCAGCCTTGAGAGAGGGCGGACCGCCCATTTCCTGGGCCCAGCAGGTGCCAGGAGGTGCCACGGAGGTGCAAGGAGCAAGGAAACGCTCGCCTGGCCACCTGCTACCAGGTCGGCGTTTCTGAGCCAGCAGTATCTCCGCTAGTGAGTCTGTGAAGTGCCACACCGAAGAGCACACGCCCAAACCAAGTTACTCCACCCTCCCTCTGCGAGCGCTGTCAGGGTAGGCTGGTTCACTTGGTAAACTGAACTCAGTGCTTGGAATCAGAGAAACTGCATTTTCAGGTGTGACTGAGACACTCAGCATGCGGAGGCACACAGGAAAATGCTGACTGAGGAGGCAGGTGTGCTGGCAACAGGTATTATTTGTGGCCAGTGACTCAGCAACAGCCACGGGGGGGCAGGCTGCACCTCCCGGGGCTCAGAGTTGCTGCAGGATGCACGTCTCCACGTAAACCCCAACTTTCCCAAAGGTGCATACGTAACGTCTATCTGTCTGTCTCTCTCTCTCACACACACACACACAGAAACATACACCAGGTGTTATTTTTAAAATTCATATAGCTGTTCTGAGTTTTAAAACATCCACAATTATTTTTACAATATTACTGAATCGGTAAGTAGCTGTTATTCTATCTTTCAATGAACAGAAAAGGGACATGTACCATCACATGAGAGTCAAAAAGAAAATTATTTTAAGAACGAGTAGAGGGCTCCTCGTGCCAAGAAGACCTTCCCACGTGTACCGCTCCCCCTCTGCGTACCGCGTTCTCTGAACCTGGGTGACTTGGCTGCCCTTCACTGCACCCAGGGCCGTTGAGCGGAGGCGCTGGGGCGAGGCAGCGCGGCCGGCCCCCATCCGGGCGGACAGCACTGCCCGGCTCGCACGGCGGAGCCCTGCCCTCCACCCACCCCCAGCACCACGGAGCCTGACGCCAGCACCTCCCAAAAGCTCTGCAGGCAACAGCCTTTCCCTCTAAGTCAAATGGAAGCTAAGAAACGGCTTAGCTTCTCGGCACTTAGAACAAGCCTCATTTTCTAATACACATATCTAAATTTTAAAAAAGATGTTTGCCAAATAATCCTTGATGGAACATTATAGGAAGTCCCACTTAGGGCTGTTTCAGAAACTATCAGGTTCCCTAATCCCCAAACAAGTCTAGTTTGTTTCAAAAGGCCAGAAAGTGACATTAACGCTGATCAGGGAGTGGACTGCTTTGCGGCACACCACCCCCATCTGCTTCCTAACTCCCCCTTCTCCATTCCCAAGGCCACCCACAAAACAAAGCAGCACTTCCTGCTGGCTGCGTCTGCCCAAAATACTACCTACCACCTTAATGGACGACCTCAACTCTGACTAGAATGCTTATAAGCCAGGTCTTTTTTAGAAAAACTAGACCCTTCAAAATGGAAGGCGGCCCATTGTGGTAGAAAATACCTAGGCCAATTAGCAGCTCTGGGAAATGACTTGGACTGCTGGAGCGGCAGTTTGCTCCTCTGTAAAAATGGGGGGAAACCACATCTACTTCCTCAAAGCTGTGGTGAGGACTGAACGGGGTGACACAGGTAAGGGCTCGTCACAGTGCCTACCCGGCAGCAGTGACTCTCCGCTGCGTCTGTGCAGAACACTGGCCTCAAGGACTCGGCTTCAACCCAGAAACCTCCCCATCAAACTGCCAGGAGTGGCGGTCTGGGCCTAGGCTGCTGGCTGATGCTGGGAGCCCTGCACCCCGCCCCCCCAGCCCCGCCCAGGAAGGGGGCTCAGCCCCAGAAGGCAACCAATCACTGTCTTAACTCCAGCAGCAGGCAGACAGAGCGCACACGGGCGCACCTGGGCAGGGCTGCAGATACCTGCCCTTTCACCTGGGCACCGCGCCGTGTGGCTACTGCAGGGAGGACTTCGTGTTTTTGAGAACTTGTAAAATCCCCTTACCCTGTGCAGATTTTCAAAATACTGGGAAAGTGGCCACGATACACAGAGTACACAGCGGCACTTAAATTGGCAACAGAGTGAAAACAGATGTCTGAGCATGCAGGGGTAACATTATTTTTAGAAGCCTAAACACAACTGGGTGGGTGGGCAAATTTCAGTGTGCTCTGGTCGGGACAATGTTAATATCACGTCTGCAAACCACAAAAAAGCTCCCCACTCGGCCGAACAAAGTGCGGTTTCCTGAAAGGTGCGACACGCCAGGCCAGGATCTCACCAGTGGTCCGTCCCAAGGACAGTGCTTCGCAGGCTTTAATCCTGAGGAAGAGGAGGGAAAGGCCAGCTACGTGGAAGGGCTGCCACCGCTCTGAGACAGCGACAGAGACAAATCCCCGCGCAGGACACCAGCACCCTGACAGGCCGGGACACTCGGGGGCCTGGCAGAGTAGGAAGAGAGTCTCAGCTTTGACAATTTGAGGATTAAATTAAATCTCTGGATCAAAGTATAGACTAGTAAGCTCACCATTCATAATAACCCTGATGATGATGAATAACAATAATTAAGACTCTACTTGGTGAAGGAAACAGAGCTGCTTCTTTAGGAACGGGCCTCGGGTTTCCCAGGAACGCCTTCTCCGTTCGGGGCACCCCAACCCCCTCCCCAAACCCTCTGTGGCAAGAACACCCCAGAGAGATAAACCTTTGCTCTCGGAAAGCTAAGGATTCTTATTTATTCTCCCCAGTCTTCCCTTCTCGCATCCTTCTTTCCTGAATCATAGGGGCTGGCCCACCAAGCCAGCTTCTCAATTTTCCTTAAGAATTAGCCAATTTCTGGTGGGTCAACATGGAAGGGCAAGGGCAAGGTCATCTACTCATGAAAACCAAACCTGGGAATGGCTAGAGGACAGAAGCCAGCACAAAAACTAGAGCTGTCAAGGAAGAGCAGAAGGAGAAAAGGAAAACAGGTGTTGCAAACTGGCAACCTTGCAAAGCACACGGGAAAAAAGAGACACTGCAACTGTGTGTGGGCAATGGGGGAGGGGCCCCCAAAGATCCACTTGACTTTCAGGGTACAATGCGTCTTTTGGCAACGTGCTTCATGAAAGCCCTTTAGAGCACCACCTGCGTAGTAACTGGACTAGAGCAAGCCAACGAACCCTATCTTAACGTATGCCCTCTTCACAATGAACAGTCAAGGACACAGCACTCTCGCGCCTACAGAAAGAGGGCTTCACCTTGAACCTGTAGCTGTGTAACAACACGCACCTTTCTCCTTCACGTCTTGAATTTTCCAGTTTGAAAATGACAATGCTGAGCCCATAGCTGGCCAGACCTCAGTTAAAATCCCATCTCTCCTACAAAACTATGTAGCAAGTTCTAAAACTCTTAGTCTCATTTCGTCTTATTATAGAAGGGGATCTGCACCCTGTAGGAATGAAATGCAATCATCTTGCTACAAGTATAATAGTTACAAGTACCTTCAATGCAAGGTACTTGTAACTATTATATTCTGCTTATAGGGGTTTCATATCTGCCGCATGGGCAAAAGCCAAGCCCCTGAGTCTCTCATTGGTTCAATCCACAGATCACTGACGCAACTCTCTACCTGTGTGTCCACACTTAACGGAATTAAACACCCTCCCAAAGCAGAGGTAAAGAACAGAGGTACGAAGTGCAGCAGAAGGTAAGGCGGATCGCAGACTCTGTCTCTCACTAGCTGCGGGATCTTGCGGGATCTTGCGCAAGCTATTTAACCTCGTGGAGCCGCAGCTTCCTCAGCTTTAGTAAACACATGGTCCACCTTTCAGGAATTGTCCAGGGTGTTAAGTGAGAAAATGTATCATAAAGTGCTTAACAAAATATCTAGCATAAGTAAACGCTCTGTACACGGTCCATTATTTTTATTATTACTACTATTAGTGAATACACCCAAGCATAAAACATCACCCCTTACCCTAAGAGACCCAGCCCACAAAAATCTGCAGGACACCCTTGTGGCCGAGCGGCGGGTTTCCAAACCACACCTTAAGAACCACCAGGCAGACCACCACGGCGCGGAGGTTTTGTGTCGAACAGGGTTTTCCCCCATAGCTCTATTTTCCATCACATCTGCCTCTCTGCTGACTTAAAAATATTATTCCAGCCTGAGGAAATAGATATGGTAGCTGGTGTCACATAATGCCATGCCACAGAACATTAAGTTCACACTATCAATTATAAGAGCAATTATAATTACTCACGGGGGGGAGTAAAGTAAGCTGTGCCACCAATTGCCAACCCGACCAAAGTTCTTCCAAAACTCCTGTTTACTAGTGATTGGTTTTGAACGTCATCCTTCTCATGATAAAGGATTTACTAAATTATTTAAGGAAACTTAGAGTTACTTTGTAAAGAATGATGGGGAGGGGCAGAAAGTTTCTGAGACGCATGAAGAAGCAGTGTCGCAGAGTAACGAACTGTCTAGGGTCGCGAGCTCCTCTCCCCTGAACACACACCGCCCTAAGATTCGAGTTAACACTCCGTCTCAGCTCCTAACACTGCAGGAGCCATTTGTTCTAAGTGTCGCCAATGGATCAATTAATGCCTACACTTTATGATTTGTCCAGCAGCAGTTTGAAATTATTTAAGCCTCCCTAAAAGGTTACTTTAACAGCTCATTTTGGGGAGCCGGATACTTAAGACAAGGGTTTGTGCTCTAAATAATGATACTCCAGTCACACTCAGATTTACTATTAACACAAATGACTCCATTAGTTCACATCTGCCTCAGAAAGTGGGGGGGGAACTCTCCAAAAAGCACGTGTTTCTCCATTAATGAATTTTGGCACAATAACTTTTATGTCTATCACCTGGGGGAGAGGATTACTTCACGTTTGGGAAACCGAGCACAACTTTATGGGTGATACAGCATTGCCCGGAGAAGGCTGCATTTTTCTGCCAAGGCGGAAATAGTGAAGTAACCAGGACCTGCCAAGAACACATGTGAAAGAGTTAATGAGAAATGTCTGTGCGTGTCTTTCCTGGTTCAAGGGAAAGGGCTAAATAGTAAAACTGCACCAATTAGAACCACGAACAGTATCAAACACCTCCAACGGTCCTCATCAAGTTTACAGAGTTTTACTGGTCTGGGGCAGTTACACTCACACCCAAAGTGGTCCAGGAGCATAATGTGCTCTATAAAACCCACTTAATTATTGCTTACAATCATATTTGAGTCATTTTTATGAAAAAATATGGGAAATGTACAGAGGAAGCTGAGACCATGCTTTCTCCAGTCCGTTAGACACAGCTCAAGAATGTAAAACTGTCTGCCTAAAACTCTGGGCCTCGGACTTGGGAAATGTTATCAAATTAGAAGGGAAACTTGGTTTTGGACCAAGGTTTCCATCATGGCAACCCTGCAGAAGCACTTCGTGATTGAGAAAAGTTAGGTCACTGTTTACGAAAAGACGTGATGTGTTCTGAATAGCTTCGGATTATTCACTGTGACACATTTGCTCTGAGAGTTCAACTTGAAAAAAAAAATTACTCATTCCATGATTTCAGATCAACAGAAGACTACGGCAACGTAAAAAGTTGAGAACGAGACACAAAAAGCCCATAAAAAAAGATAAATCGTAAAGTTACCTCGATATCCTGGATGATCTTTGGGTATAATGACCTATAAAATGAATTGGGAGGGCCATCTGTAGGTCTGTTTTTAAACAGGTACTGATCCCTGGCAAATAAAAAGAAACAGACGTTACGTTTTTGCACGTCAAAGAGTGAATTTCATTTCAACATGGTGCTCACGAAGGTGTGGTGTCTCTCACGCCTCTCGCCTCACCCTGGGCGTTGAAGGGTAATGGGTGAAAAGCAGGCTCTCTGAGCCCGAACCCTCCGCTGCTACTGGGCTCCGACGCCCAGCTCCCTGACCCAGTCCTGCCCTTCCCTTCTGAACACCGGCACACAGCAACCTCGCCTCCCCTTCTCCAGTCTAAGAAACAGTGCTGCTGGGCTCGGGGGACCTGGCTTCCAGCCGTCAGGCCCCCTCCGGGAAGGAAGCACAGCCCCGCCCTCATCACCTGGCTCCCACCGGGCTCCCACCCGCGGCTCTTTGCTGTGCTGGCCGGGCCAGGTTTCTGACCAGTACAGAGCCGTACAGCCGTGCTGAAGTTCATGGGTTTTCTCTAAAAAACGGCAAGCTGCCTGCTGTGCCTCCCACTACCTTCAACCAGGAACTGGGAACAGCTACCGACAGCGAAACGGCGCTGTTTCGTTTTTCTCAGCCTCTTTTCTCTTATCTGTCTCTTGGTAATGCTATCATCACTTGAGGAAAATGTGAAAGAAAAGCATGAATGCACAGCTTTGAGAAGCCAAATCACTTAAACAACACAATACTTCCCAGCACTTAATAAATATAAAGAAAACATGCATTTCCGAAGGAAACATTCTACCAGCTTTAACTCCACCCTTCCCCCAGACTCCTTTTCTGCTCATTTAAAATAGGCCACGGCATTTGGCAAGTGCAATGGCTTCCCTGAGTCATCAGACTGACCCTGGGTCGAAGACACTTTGCGACCTAGGGAATGAGCAAGCCCGGTACTCACCACCCTCTTCTCTCTGAAAGCCCCTTCCACAGCGGGTCAGTGCGCACCATCCGCTCGATGAGCTTCTTCCACAGCATCCCCTCGGAGATGACCCGCTGCCATTCTTTGCACACCAGCTCTGCCGCACACAGAGACCTGGCGTCCAGGTAGGAGAGGATGTTCTCCGCTATGTGATCTAAGCCTTGCTCTGCAAAACAGAAAAGGCAGTGACAGGATGGGGAGGGATGTGGCCCTGTACCAGCCACTGTTCCTGAGGACACGAGGAATAGAGAAGTCCTGAACCAGGTCACATACTTCGGTGACATCAGTTGCTCTGCAGACCCACGTGTGCCCACTTCTTTTTCAACACGCCCACTCCTTTTTGGTTCTGATTCTTTTCAAGATAAAGCAACTCACGGCAGCAGTTACTGGGTGTAGAAGCTGATCCCGGACAGTTCTGTATTTGTCAGCTATTACAATAAAGTAATTTTACATAACTCAAATTTTTAAACCACTATGGGATAATGACTTCCCAAATATGACAGATGGGGCAAAGAAGTTTGGTAACACGCTCAACCACAGACCCGGAGAGCCAAGGCTGGGACTCGGGTCTCTCTCTTCCAAGTCTGTGCTCTGTCCCCTCTCATTCACTGTCCCCTGTGACAAACTGTCCCATCACCCCCTGATCTGTGTGAGTCCTTGGGGCTATGGAGAAAAAAAGGAAAATGCTAACATCTTTCAAGCTCAAAGTCAGGTGTACTTACATATGTTTTTGTCACAAATTTCTTCATCTCCTTCTTGCGGAGATAAAGTTCTCAAAAGCAAGAGCCATGTGTGTACAAATTCTAGAACCTTAAGAGGTTTATCCCATACGATGCGAGGGCCCCCTTAAAGGCAGCCGAGAGCCGGCCTCTGCCTGCTCTCCACGGCGCAGGCGCACTGTGGCCAGCCTGTGCTCCGGGGCTCTGAGGACAGCGCCCACCCCAGGTCTGTGCTGTGCGGTGGCAGGGACACGAAGCCTACAGGCAGAAGGGTCCCCTGTCAAGTCTAGGTTCACCGAACAGCAGTTCCATGACCTGAAACAAACACGGACACATCCGCCCGTTGTTTCTTTCACCACGTCCCAGGGTAACGCGCCAGTAACAACTGTCCTTTCCCTGTGCCTGCAAAACTCAAATGAATTTATGAGAAGATTTTAAAGTCAACAGAGCACCGTACAAGCTTAACCTCTGCTCGCTTTTTCAAGAGGAGCAGAAGCAGCACGGCCACTCAGACTGGCAGGGTGCACAGCTAAGGCACGGAACTTTCAGAGCCTCGCTCTCCTCATCTGCACGAAGTGGGGACAGCACTCTCTGTTCTATTTAAAAATATCTAAACGAGACGACACACACAAATGCCTTACACACCAAGGTCTTCTCCAACTCTACAATGACTGCATACACTGCTGATTGCACAGGCCTCCCTGTACTGGCTTCCTGCTCTGGACTCACTCTAACACGCCGGCTCTGACCTGACAGTGAAGGCCATGCCAGGACCACCGTCTCTGTTTGCACACATCATCACATGCAGTTAACGTGGCCCGAGACTGCGCCACCTTCATCCGACAGCCCCAGCACAGCAGACTCCGCAGATGCAGTAAGTTAGACTCTCCCCTCCAAAACACCATTAAAACAACCCCGAATCTGTACTGGACGGTTAGTTGAAGAGGTGGGAGCTTACAGTGATCCTTACCCAATGCCCCTTCAACGCCTTACTGGACAGTCCCCTAGAGTTCCGACCCTGTCATCCAGGGGCCTGGGGTTCCACACCAGACCTGCACGACGGGCGAACGTAGTAAGTCTTCACCCCGAGTTTGTGGGCAAATGTTGCATGGGTCAGAACCAAGGACAGCACCCATGATTCTAGGTATTTCCCTCCAGGACACTCCTTGATCCACTCATGACACACTCACAGGGGACCGACAGAGACACCAGTTCCGTGACCCTCCGGCTGCACTACTGTCCGTCTCTCTGTTCAGTCTCAGGGACATTTGGAGAAACTTTGTCCCACGAAGACACTACCACCTCCACCTCGTTTCTCTGAAACACTGTGCAGTAACTTTACCGAAAAGGAAGCGAGGGGAATGCGGTACGATTGTTATCCTGTGTGCTCCCTTGCTGGGGCTGACTACGGAAAGGCGGGGCTGCACTTTTCTCTTTACAAGTTGGTACTGGCTGCTTTGTGTCCCTTTTAAACATATATGACCCATGTTCATCACAGAACTAGGAGGTGTTAACACAATACACAGAGGCATTTAAATCCCCAAACCCCAGCTCTCAGAGACAACAGCTTCTACCATTCTGGGGACACCCTTCTAGGCCTACACAAACCTACACAGTCTTCTCAGATGCTGATTAACCTTTAATAATCCATTTAAGGATTCTGCTAGAGTGTAAGATCGAGTTTATCCACCAATACCCCCCAAACACACCTCCTCCAGCTCTTACGACCAGGCAATCGGCTCACCGGCCAGCCGTCTCAGGGTGCGGTCACCAAACGCAGCCGGCAGCTGTGAAGGGCACAGCCGCGCCTGCCGCCCCACCCAGTTTCCAACGCCCTCCAGTCTGGAGATCACACGGCGGGCGCTGTCACTGTCCCGACCAGCACTGTCCCTTGCTCTGCTTGTTTTCAGGAGCTGGGCATCTCCCAAGCATCTTCAGAGCTTCCTCGGACTGGTGTTTCTCTCCTTCCCGGTTTGAAAACCACTCTTCTTAGTGGGAAAGAGCAAAAGGTAAGCGAGAGGGGAGTGAAAATCTGCCACCTCCTGCCACGATCACTGCACACTCTGTCCCAAGGACACCGTCCCTTCCTTCTTCACGCTGTCGCTCCAAGTTCAGTTACTTTTTGGTGTTTGTTTCCCGCTCTCCCAGATTACGTAACCGTTTTGGACAACGTTTCGTTATTCAGGGTCTCGCCTTCTCAGTACATTCTCAAAGGTCTGGGCTGCTTTTTCGTGCGTCTCCATGCTTACCTGCCCCTTTCCTCCCCTTTCCAACCCTGGTTATTTCCAATCAGGGAAAGCCACGGGTCATCAATCACACGGGCTTCTCCCGGTGCCTCTCCATTTCTGTGGCTGACCAAGTACTGGTCAGAAGTTCAGATTTCGGAACCTCTCAGCCTGCTTTAACCATGTTTTAGAACCCTGTCCACGGGTTCTAAACTTGGCTGATAAACACGGGTCTTCTGAGAGTCTTCCTCCGGCCGGAGTACTTGGCTATCTTCTAGGTCTACACTTGATGTCAGGACAAGCCACTTGGCAAGGTCTTTGCTACTTCCCCGTCCACACTAGTCCCCGCTGAGCCGCCTGCTCTCGGAGCGAGGAAGCGCGCGGCAAGGCCGGCACGCGCCTGACGCTGCCTTCCCAGGGGAGGGCTGCGGCACCCCCACCACCTGCACGGCGTCCGAATCTCCCACCCGGCAGGGGCTCTGCGCGCTGGGTCTCAGGAGCCTGTCCGCTGCGGATGAATCACTCAGGGTTACTGATTTTAAAAACCAGCAAGAACAACGGCAATAAGAACAGAGTCCTGGACAGACTCCTGATCGACCCCTGAGGGAGTGTCTTTAGTGGGGAGGCCAGGAATCTGGGGTGAAGAGGTGCCAGCAGGCAATTCTGATCCACTGGGAGCTGCCGCCTCACAGCGCTGACCCCTAGTCCTCTGTGATCCCGCCTCCTCCACTGGGGAGCTCCCACTGGGCTGTCGGTGAGTTTCTGCTGGAGGAAACCTCTCACTAACACACGCTCCCCCCCTTCCTGCCAGATGCCATCACTCCGACTCAGCAACGTCCCAGTGATGTCCGGAGACATACTTCCTTCGGACAACACTTCAAATTCACTTCATCCTTCCCGGAGGCAGCCTGCTTTAGTCTCTGGGAAAACGCACCGGCTGCAGACTCAGACAGCCTGGGCTGAAACGAATCAGTTCTCCTGCTCGGACCGCAGGCTTCCATAAAGCAGACGTGCATGGCACTGAGTGCTGGCAATGGACCGCCCCCTACAATCTGCCCACTTACCCGAGCGAGTGGTGTCCTCAACAGCCTCGGTTCAGAGAAGGAACTCCTCAGCGAGGTGGGAGGCTAACACCAGGAGGTTATTACTAAGGAGCCGGATACACACCAGGTCCTCTGTTAAGTGTCAGTCGGTTACCCTTCCCTCGGTCCCAAGTTCCCTAAGGCTGAAACTGTTGATCAAGGAAGCTAAGTGAGCAGGGCTCCTTGCCCTTCCTTATTATTTTCTGAGAGAAAATATGACACACCTCCTCCAGCAAAGTGCTAAGCCCCCTCTAATATCTTGGTCGTAAGTCTCAGATTCCCTTAAGCGTCTGAAGACTAGCGCTCACACAAACTCTGCCAGAGTGCCTACGGGCAGCTGCCCCTGGAACTACACAGACCTCCTGACGCTCTGTTTCAAGCCTATCTGGGACGAAGAAGTCACTGAATAAGGTGGTCCATCTGCCGGGGTTAACACGTGCTCCGAGGTGTTCAAACTAAGCATCCTCTTAAGTACCAGTCCCTGGCTCTCACTTGCTCTGTCGTGCGGGGACTCCCCATCTCCCACCAGCACCCCCTCCCCAGGCAACAAGGGGACGCACCGCGCCGTGGCCTCGGAAAGCAAGGCCCTGCACTCACAGTGCTGAAGAAGGGCTGCTGGAGCTAATTACAGGCACCAGATGAAGGTCTGGAAACATTTCAACAATAAATTAAAACAATTAAAAGGCACGGATTTCAAAGCTCAATATGTAAATAACACTGTATCAAAATGAAACTCAAATGTGTAATGTCAGCTCGCTGCCCTTGACTACAGCCAACTCTAACACAGCTGCTTAGATCACACAATTACAGCGACTTTGACTATTTTACAGACGCATTTCAAAGAGCAGCTGCAAAGAAGCTTCCTTCCCCACCCACCCCTGCTGTCCCTTCCCCCCTCCCAGTCACAGAGATCTGTGCAGTTGTAAAATCTGAAGTGAGCAACCCAAACAAAACAAAAGGCAGTTGCTGACAGCAGTCTGTCAAGGCAGGCCTTGAACTTGGAATATCCTGACCCCAGGAACCAGAGAGAAATGAAGTGACAGATGCTCAGGTCACAAAGTCCAACACTTTGCTGTGCCAACAAAGCGCCACACACACCTACCTCTATGATGTCAGGATGAATCAATTCGGAAATTAGTGGGTGAATAATAAAAACTTCCTGGCAATAAATCTTATTGCCTCTGGAGAAGCAGGTGTTTCCTGTCTCCCTGGGCTTTTTTTCTTTCCCCCAAGCTGCCATCCTCAGAATACCCACCAGATGCCAGGCATATTATATACACTCGTTAATCTCCGCAATATCCCTCAAAACATTCTTATTATTATTATTCCTACAAAGATAAGGAAACGGAGGGTCCAGAAAGTGGGCTCACAGACCTACTACGTGCAGGCGCCAGGACTCACAGTGAGGAGCTGTCTAAATCCAGTGAGCACCCCCGTGCCCCTAGGCTGTGTTAGGTCTCGGCTCTGCATCCAGACTGAAGCCTTAGCTTTCCTCTGGCTCTCCCGCACCCCCGCGACCTCTGACCTAGTCCCTGCCACAGCTCTAGTCCGGAATGATTTATCACCCTTCCTCGGGAATGTAACAAATGAATGAACCACAGCCAAGGAGTGCCATGTTTCAAAATTCTTAATTGCTTAGACACCTCACCAAGTGATCATCAACGCTTATCACCCTTTTTAAAGTCCAATCTGCCTCTACTTCAAATGGCATAAATTTCCCCTTTAACAACCGTTCTTACAAACCACAAACTTAGCCTGCAGAAATTGACATTGCAGACTAAACATTTACCACGATTTTTAGAAAACCGTATCATAATTATCACTTTCTCCACTGAACCAAAAGGAGCCAGAGACCACAAACATTTTTCCACTCTCCCAATACTGACAGGTGTGCTATTCACCGTAAGCATCAAACAGGCAAAACTGTGGACAATTTCTGTAGAATTAATGGCTTTTACAACCAACAGAGGTCTTGAGTTGACTGTAATTTCAGCAGAGTAAGAATTCAAACTCGAGATCATCTACCGTGACAGGTAAACACCGAAGCAGAGCAGTGGCTCGTGAGCCGCTCCGCACACGGTTACGTCTAAGTGTGAACACACGCGTGGACCTGCCCCCACCCCGTGCCGCTACGTTGGGGTCTGTGCTAAGGAACTAATGCCAGGTTTAATGCAAGTCTACTAGACACTAACTAACACAATCAACTTGGCCAGCTTGTCCCCAGCTATTAGAGTCCCATGCATGACATACACTGACATATGTATATATGTTCAGATCAAATCCTGTTAAAACAAACAGCATTTTAACAAAAATATTTCCACGTCCCAGCCAACGGTCCAATCCTTTCATGTAATACTTAATACCACAAAATTCCACTTTTTAACAGAGATGTGGACAATACCTTTAAATTCGCTATAATGAAAACTGGATTGTATGCGATTATACTAACCATATTTATATACGTAACACATGTTCATCTGCTCTGTCTCTTCTCCAAGACTGCACACTCCCCGAGAAAAGGGGGTTGCCTCTGAACTATACTCTACAGATCAAGAGAACAACAGTGCCACCTCGTGGATATTCTGTAAACATCAAGTGAGTTACCTGGCAGCGAAATAATTTGAGAAGCAAAATGCAGGGGCAAATAAAATAAGACCCAACCAGTAAAAAGCAAGCAACAACAACAAAAATCAGTAAACAGGTCTGCTTGAGAAAAATGGAGGCATAGCTTCGTTTAGTTAAATGCACTTACGAAGAACAAGCACAACCACCAGTTTTAAAAACTTCCCTGACTTTTCTTGGCCAGACACAGCCTGAGGCGGTGGAAAGGCCTGGACCTCCGGGACTCCGAGTTCCAGCGCTGCGCACACAGAAGACCAGTGTCCCTTGCGTGCTCACCTTACTTAACTCCGCCTCTAGCTCTCCAAGTCCCTCCCTCTCAAAATTACAAACAGGTATTGCTGAATTGTGTTGTAAACCACGTATTCTGTACTTCAGGCCGACGTGAGGAATTTCTCTGAGTCATCTTAACTACAAACAATCTCCGCCTTTGCACTGATTTTTGAACCAACCTGCACAGTCACCACAACACCCACGATGTCAGGTCTCAGGTGTCTCACCCACGTTCTCTGACCCTCGGCTCCCTAGTCTACACAATGAGAAAGAGGACTAGGTGATGGCTAAGGTTCTTTGTGGCTATTAAATACTATGATTCTTGAAAGAGAGGGATGGTACTTTGCTTTCCTAGGAATACTAATGAGCGAATTGGGGCAAATTGTGCTATATTTCAGCACAAAAACAAAAACAGAGTCAAGATATTCTAAGCTACCTCTCGATACCCTTAAATGCTGCCCTTGTAGAAAGTAAACTCACAAGGACGGGAGGAGGGGGCGGAAATCAGAAGCTCGCCTGTCAAGCTGCGGCCCCAGGGTCGGGTCTGAGACCACAGCCCTGTTTGCTGTGGAAGCACCCGGAACATGGAGCCCCGCTGCACTGTGCATCCCAGAGAGGCTGAGTGAGGAGCTGCCCACCGAGCAGCTGCTCAGAAGCTCCGACGGGGGCGGAAGTGGTGGCAAGGGCCCCGTTCTTCCCTGGCTATTTCGAGGCCAACCCTGGCACGGCCGCTGTAAGCTCTGGACTGCACCGGCCCTGGTAGAGGACACCGTCCTGCCAGCATTCCCTTCTAGCTTCCCTAACCACATATACATCAAAAATTAAAAAAGAAAAAAAGATGACAGAAAGAGATGGAGAGAGAAGAAAAGAGAAAAGAATGAATGAGTGATCGACACTCCAAGCGGGTGAAGAGGCAGCGCCCGGGATCCTCAGGGCAGGAAACCCCCCGCAGGACACTGTGACGGCAAGTACACATCAGCACACGTCTGCCAACACCCACGTGATCCGAACGCCCGCGTGAGCCCCGAGGGCAGAAGGGCTGTGGGTGACGACGACGTGCCAATGGAGGTGCATGGGTACGGGACGCTGACGGCGGGGAAAGTGGGGTGACAACACGGGGACTTTCTGCACCTGGAACTCTTCTATCAAGCAGTCCATTTAAAAACAACTCAGAGTAAACTGAACCAGAGGCGTGAGGGCGGGGAGCCCGGCACCGAGGAGGGGCGCAGACGTAAGTTTGGAACAAGCACGCGCTATCGGTGTCCCGGCAGGTTCCCGCCAACCCTGCGGGTCACTTCAGACACCAAGGACCGCCGGACACTTCTCAAGCACCAGGAGTAGAGGGAAAATGTTGCCGTATTTTTTAAAAAATGAGTTACAAAGGCAAAATGCAGACTGTACACAGACTACATTAAAAACAGCTCGGCCATCACAATCAAACAGGTTAAAAGCGTAGCACTGGCCCAAGGCCCACACCCTCAACCAGAGAAACCCTCCATCTCCCAGACAGATGCTCGGTCAGAGCCGGTCCTCCAATGCTGCTCACTGAAAACACCGTGTGGGTCCCGGAGAGCTGCCTGGCTCTGTCCCCACGCACTCCTCTCACAGATCCCTGGTCAGTGCCACCAAGGCCCCTGGGCTGGGCGTCCTTCTGCTGCCGGGCAGGTGGAAAGCCGAGTGGAGTTACCTGGTAAAGCGGTGATGAAGTCCCGCTGCAACATGGGCTTCAGGTAGGAGTTGATGTGCCCATGCTGGTAGTGACACATCCGGGAAATGAGGTGCTCCACGAACTCCACCTGATCGGACTCGGACCACTGGTCGAAATATTTAATACACAAGTCCTTTTCTTTTTGATAGTTTCCTTCTGAGGGCCTCTTTCTGGAGACGATCACAGATGATGTTCCATTACTTATCTAGTTTAGAAAAACAAAACACTAATTAGTTTGACAAGCAAAAAAAGCTAACTTGGTACTGCATTAGAAACATTTTTCACTCTGTGTATTTAATCTTAAAATGCCAGTTTTACCCAAAAGCCACTCATTCCTTTATTAATTCATTCAAGAAGTAATTAAAAATGAATTCAGAGCTCGTGTCCTCAAATTAGTCTCAAAAGTGAATGCCATAGTTACAGCGATTTCTAAAGCTTCCTGACGCCTCAAATCGTTGATCTCCAGGCACGTTCCCAAACTGCGCCGCTCGTGATGACTCAGGCTGGAGGTGGCCATCCGCAAAAAACTGCTCCACTCGCACAGTGGCAACCGGCTGTTGAACTTCCTCAAAGCCGAAAGTTACTGCTTTGCCTGCGCCAATGGTTCTCGCACGTCGGAATTACAAAGGGCTTCTTAACACACTGAGAGGTGGGCCCCACAGAGACGCTCTGATCCCACTGGCCTGGAGTGGCGTCAGAGAATCTGCATTGCTAACGAGTTCCCAGTGATGCCGAGGCTGCGGACCCGCACTTTGAAAACCAGTCTCCCAAATAGAAAAACCCCAAGGCAACTGCATCTGAAAGCTTAATTTTACCCAACAGTTCTTATTTCCACATTATTTCCAGGGCTACGGACTGCTGGCAGAACGCCCAAGCCTTTCACTCCCTTCTTTTGCTCACCAACTCAGAAGGTGGCCCAAGGGACAACACGGATGTCCGGCAAGCCCTTCGTTTTATATAGGAGGTTTACGCAGACCCCACTCCTGTGCTAACTGCATCTCTCATCAAATCTGCATGGTCCTTGTATAAAACCCGTACGTTTTTTGAAACATTGAAACACATTCACTGCATCTGAACAGTAGCATCAACAAAAAGAATCTGCATCCCTAGACTGAAACCACCACTGCTACTGATGCCACGAGGCTGAGTAACTGCCTGGTTTAAAAAGGAAGGCGCCTCGACGCTTCCATCCGACACTGGTCCAGCCACGTGGGCAGCACCCTCTGAGAGCCCCCAGACGTGTCCTACCAGGGGAGTGACATGCCAGAGAGCTTTAAAAACTGCAGAGCTGTCTTACAGACATGCATAGTTCCATGAGGAGCTTCTCTCGGAAGTCTTACACAGAGAAAACCAAGAGCTCCTGCCGTCACTTTGTCTCCTAACTGAAAGGGGGTTCAACTAGATCCAATCCAGGAAGAGAACATCCTTTGCAAATGCCTTCCTTGGCAAACTCGTGTAAGCCTTTCCTGTGGGAGGAAAGTTCTGAGGTCCACATGAAGGTAGAAAGTCGGGGGCATTTACCTCCCATCCCTGTTATCTTACCGTGAACCGCCACCACCTGATCTAGGAACGTTTCCTCCCTTGGAACGGGAGGGAGGGAGGGCCCACTGACACTGGGTACCACCAGAGGGCAGCACCAAACAGAAGTTTTTAATGTTTATTCAGACCTCAAAAAATCAGTATTCCAAACCAGTCAGAGCAAGTGAAAATTCTTTGCTGTGGTATCGACTGGGATAAGAAGCATCTTTGCTACTTTTAAGCGTAAGATCACTCATCCTAATGTTTAAAATAGAGAAAAACTAGAAATCACTGACCAGTTACAGGCAACTGGTTAAAGCAAATTATAATACATCAACACAAAGCACTCTAATGTAGCCAGTAAAATTAGGCCTATAAAGACAGACTTAATAACGAAAGAACATTTTTACGAAAGAGTGTGAAGGAACAGAAGATGAGGTGCAGGGTTTCACGCAGCACAATCACAGCAGCTGTGAAGGGGACACTCCCGGACAGAGTTGAGAGTAAACAGGGACACGCTAACAGTGCCTAATCTTGAGAAAGAAAGCTATGTATGTTTTCCTCCCCTCTGTTTACTATATTTTTTTTCATAATAACTTGCCAAAATACCATATAATTGTTTTCACGACAAGTTAAATACAGTGATGCAATAACAAAGTGCATTTGCGTGCTGCTTTATAACTTATAAAACACTTCTGTAGCCATGATCCCATTTGATAAGCAGAAGGCCCCTAACCGCCCATCCTCCCTAGAGCTACGGTGCACCATTAACTAGCGGACTGAAGGACCGACAGAAGAGAAACTGAAAGCCGAAGTGCTAATTAAGAACCACCGTGAACGACAAAACCAGCGGTAAACGAAGAGACCCTGCAGCAAACACCAAATGGGAGGGAGGAGTGGAAGGCAGTCTGCACGCGCGCCCCGAAAACCAGTGGCCAGGGCTGGGCTCTAAAGCACACCTCCGCTCCTGCTTCCAACCACCCGCCCGGCCCAGAGGCGTTCCTGGCACTGGTGTGCTTTGTTTCTTCTTTTCATTTCTATTTGTATTTATTCATTTTTAGAGAGAGGGGAAGGGAAGGAGAAAGGGAGGGAGAGAGGCACCAGTGTGTGGTTGCCTCTTGTGCACCTGCTACTGGGGACCTGGCCCACAACCCAGGCATGTGCCCTGACCAGGAATCGAACCAGTGACCCTTTGGTTCACAGGCCTGTGCTCAGTCCACTGAGCCACACCAGCCAGGCCAAGCTTTATTTCTTTTCATCCTAAATTTGTTGGGGATACTCCATTCTTGCTAACCTACCCTGTTGTTTCAAATCAAACCTGGAGAATTTTATCATTACTCTCTTCAGATTTAGATGGGTCCTACTTTTGTGTCCTCATGAAGGGAAAAATGACGTGTACCACAATAACTATGAAAACACCAAAGCATGAAACTTTATGTGCTTGTCCCCCCACCCCATAAAAACCTGGGGGGGTTGGGAGGAAAAGTGGCAAGCTCAGAGAGAGCCAGGAGAGCAGAAAACAGAGTCGAAAAGGGCAAAGCCACAGGAAGTGAGGAAGAAGGGTGGGAACAGGGAGAAAGACTCATCGATGCATATATACTGGTGTGTGGTATGACGTCATTCTGGTGACGAGGGACATGACCATTGTCCATCTTCAGCTTAGACAGGGGACACAGAACATTCTAGGCTACAGGCACTTCCGAATCTTTGTGGAAATTCCAATATCTATACTATTCACAGCGACACTTCCCTAAGGCACAGAAGATAAAATCAGGGTGAGTCCTCAAAGAAGCTACTGCGTGAGAAAAAAACCAAAAAACGCCCAAACTGTTTGGCTCTTGTTTTCGTTAAGTCACAAGCTGAGGGATCATCTTCCCTACAGTAAGTCAACTGCTATCTCATCTGTGCGCGGTCATTCCTACCTGCCAAAGAGTATTTTTCTTGGGGGACTCATCTTCATTTTGATCCTCCATAACTGAAGTGTTCTAAGGGGGGAAAAACAGGTTATTTGAATTATGCCGAGTTTTGCAAATCCTAAATAACTACACCAAAATATAATTTGGAAAACCCACACGGGAGTGTAGCAATACAGACCCGAGAGCTCACCTGGCCTAGGGCTAACACGTGCTATTTTGGGTCACGGAGGCTGTGCTCATCTGTCCTAAATCAGCAGTCAGTGGTGGGACAGAAGTCTTACTTCTCTGAAGGTCGGGCTGACTGAGAAAACGGGCTAAACCAGGGCAGTGGGGCTGAAGCTCCGCCTCAGTTATCACTGTCGTTCTTTGACTTGTGCCAAGAGCCCAGAGACTGGCCCATTCCTGATGGCTGCGCAGCGCGTTCACGAGAACATCTGCAGTTCAGTGATCCCC